>JYFJ02006902.1:0-17622 GCA_000934665.2 Catajapyx aquilonaris
GAACCGCGGATCCGATGACTCGAGTTTGGAAGTAGGCTGGAACTGTGACAGGAGTAGTCCTCGATTCATCAAGACCGTATCTCCCATGTGGAAAAGACCTAACGAAACTTAATTCCTCCAGGTTCTTGTCCAGGCTAGTACGTAGTGCCGGAGCGGCGGTTCGACGAAGACTGTACTCTTTCTTCAATGACTCAGCTTGAGGCTCAACAAAATCGACGGCATGAACGACATAACAATAATATACCTCTTCTACGCAATGTCGAGGTCTGAGGATGCCATAATCACATCCAAAATCAACGTCTGCTGCAACATGAGGTTACAGGATAAGGACGAGGAACAGACCCCTGTCGCGGCTAACATTCATCTTTACATGAGTTCAATTCGGGGAACAAAATCATATTGGTCACGATACAGTGGGGATATTCTTGCCATGATCCTTAGACTAGGTGTCCCCACTTTCTTTTTAACCGTTTCATTTGACGACCTGGGCTCTATGGACGTTCTGGGTGCCATGTGGAAGGCCAGTCACGGAAACGACCCCATGCCTGCGAATATGTCTTAAGGCCGCTTCACAAACTCGGCGTTGCGAAAGCGGGGCGAAATGCCCGTTTTACAAACCCGGATTTGCGCGAGCGGGGCGTACGGAGAGCGGAAAATTTGCGAAGGGCTATTCACAAATGCTGCGTGCGATGACCGAGCGCGGGCGTTGCGCTGGCGTCCAATCGGGTGGACTTTCTGCGTGCGATGAGCGTAAGGCCCACACGCCACGCTTTCGCAACGCCGAGTTTGTGAAGCGGCCTTTATGCCGAGAGACGGGACCTGCTCAACTCGAATCCTGTTGCCGCGGCTCGACACTTCAACCTTCGAGCTCAGAAATTAATCAAGCTACTCGAACACGACTCCACTATTTTTGGCCATCCCATGGAAGACTACACGTTCCGAGTGGAGTTTCAAGACCGCGGTAGTCCTCATTTACATTCCTTAATCTGGATCAAGGATGCTCCCGATTTTTGCACTGAGGAAGGGAGGGAATTTCTGGGTAAAAAACATATCCTGTTCTTTGCACGGTGACATGAAGGACATTGTCACTCGGCAAGTTCCTATTTATTACTATTACGGATTTGTGCTAATTAATTATATTTAACAATATAATTATTCATTCTAATTTTGCTTTAATCTATTATCCGCAGGTATCAGAGCCACAAACACACTGCGACGTGCTTCAAGAAGAAAAATTTGTGCAGATTCGGGTTTCCTCGGCCCTTGACCGAAGTTACTGTTGTTCTTCAAGAGGTGGAAGAGATCCAAAAGAATCGTGGCAGGGCAGTCATCATGCGTAGAAAAACTGCTGAAGAAAACATCAATAATTACCATCCCACACTCCTTAATCTTATTCGATGTAATATGGACATTCAGGCAGTAGTAGGTAAGCCGCGGTGTGCTTTCCAATATCTATCCATGCAATAATGTTGTTCTTCTATTATACAATGTAGGAGCCGCGGGTGTTGCCTTCTACATCGCCAAGTACATCGGTAAGAGACCAGAGACTCTGCGACGAGACATTAAGGACATCGTCCTATCTCTCAAGGACGCAAGAGATGTGAATGTGCGCACGAAAATGTTAAAGATCTCACGAATTCTTCTCAACAAGCGAGTCGTTGGGGCACCGGAAGCTGCCTTCAGAGTGTGCTTCTTGCCCATGAGGTTCTCCAGCCGCGGCTTTGTGTTCATCCCTGCCTACCTTCCTCATGAAAGGATCAGAATGTTTAAAAAGTCTTCATACGTTGAGAAGAACGAAGTCCGGTACGCCCCTAATCTGATTGAAAACTACATGGCTCGCTCCAACAATCTTGAGGATATGTGTTTGTTTGAGTTTGCTTCTCGGTATCGTGAGGCGTCAGGTTTCGTGCCTCTTGACGACGACTTGGATGAAGGGAATGAGGAAGACCTCGTTATTACTCACCGTAGGCTGCCGCGAAATCACATCCTATTACTCAATATGAGGTTGTTTCAAGAGAGGCATAAGTTTTCTATCGTTAAAGTCCCATCATTTCAACGTGCGACTGACACCGCCAACTTCCTGTACTCCCTACTGGTTTTGTATGTCCCCTATCGAGTTGAGAACTTTTTAGTTGCGGGTATGAGTGTGGAGGATGTGTTTGAAGCCCACAAACATAGACTTAAGACGACTGCGGACTTTCCTCTCATCCGTGATGATATGGAAACTGCTATTGAAGCTGCCTTACTCAGACTTTCACTATTGGAAGAGGAACCCATGCCGGTCTTTTCTCAAGAAGTTCAAGGTGATGTGTCATTAGGGTCATTCCCACGTGCCACAGGGATCATGATCCTTACACCCGAAAATCGCGATTGGGGTGTTCCCACATGCCCTTCCTCCACCCGAACGCGATTACGAAGGTGACTGTGGCAACCAGCTTGAGGAAGTTGGCTGCCAGCTTTCGAGTCGCGATCCTGACGTCACTCCCCCCTCCGGACCGGGCAACATGGCGGCTCCCTGCTTGGCCCTGTCTGCCCACGTGTCTGCCCCCTCGCTCTGCGGGCAGCCAGGACGTGTGTAATAACGTAGATAGCATGCCTCCATGCTATTACAGCCAGGCCTATCGTAGAGTCACCCGTGCCTTTGTCCGGGAGCCGAAGCGAGAGTCATTTTTTCGCCAGGCGGGTGGGCGTGGTTACAGACCACTCCACCGAAAATCACGAAAAGTACGTGGCCCGTGGAAACAGTCACCAAACGATCCTGATTGTGCGCCTCAGAAACGTGGTTCAAGATCGAGATTTTGTGGCACGTGGGAATGACCCTATTTCTGGCAGATTCGTGTAATGAAAGCAACGTGGTGCAGCACTATGGGGGACAAAGCCGGAACGAGCTACTTAGTCCAAAATCCTCCGCAGACGAAATGAAGAAGATGAACTCGGATCAGAGGGGCGTCTTTGAATTAGTTCGACAACATATTGTCATCAACATCGCCGCGGATGAACCATCACAGTTGCAGCTGTTTCTATCAGGGGAAGGCGGAACTGGAAAGTCCTTTGTCATCAACTTGCTGAGAAACTTGATCTGCAAGCTGTACAATTCCGAGGACACAGTCATTCTCGCCGCTCCAACTGGTGTCGCCGCCCTGAACATCAACGGGCAGACGCTACATCGTACTTTCTACTTGGCAGTCGAATCAAACTCTGTTCCAAACTACAAAAAACTTGGGGCCCTGAAGCTGGAGCTGATGCGTCAAACATTCTTCGGTGTCCGATTCATCATCATCGACGAGATATCCATGGTCTCATATGAAATACTTCGACAGATTAATATGCGGCTTCAGGTATGGAATTACCCCATAATAATATTACGAAAGCTTAAAGCTATTAAGGTGTTATCCGCGTCATTTAATCGTTTCTTTTTTTTCCCCAGGAGTGTATGGGGAACACCTCTCCATTCGGAGGAATAAACGTAGTTGTTGTTGGGGACCTGCTGCAGTTGGAACCTGTAAATGGGCATTATGTGTTTGACCTGCCTCCAGTCTATGCCGCGGAAGAACATCTCTGGAGGAACTTCGTATTTCGAGAACTCAAAATCAACATGAGACAAGGAACTGACCCACTCGTCCATCTCTGCCAACATTTACGGGAATGAAAACTAACGGCGGCAGACTTTGAATCTCTTTCTTCTAGATCCTACACCCACCATATGGAAACTGAATTTCAGACTGCCATAAGGATATTTCCTACAAAGAAACTGGTCCAGAGTTACAACGCCTCAAAGACGGAAGAATTGCGAGCAGATAGGAGCTTGAAAGTTTATACCATCAATGCCGTGGATACCTTCTACTCAGGAACGAATACTGGAAAGGAAGCATCCGCGGATTTCAGTTCCTCCGATTGCAACAAGTGTGGTGGCTTCCTGTCGTCAGTGGAACTAGCAGTAGGCTCCAGAGTTATGGTCATAAGGAACAGTATGTCTAATCGTTTCTTGGTTAACGGGTCCATGGGAACAGTCTTCGCTTTCAAATGGAGAGGTCTTCATCTTGATCAGCTGAAATCGGGGGACATGCCAGAAAGCATTTCGATTGTATTCGATGATGTCAAACTTAGTCCAGGTGGAGTCCCTTACGACCTTAGACCTCAGGAAGTCGTCTACGACGGAAAGAAAGGCGTACAGATCTCAAGGAGGATGCTACCAATTGTGCTTTCTTTCGCGGTCACTGTGCACAATGTGCAAGGCATCACCGTACATAAGGCTGTTGTTTACCTGGGGAAGGATTTGTTTGCTAAAGGACAAGCATATGTAGCCCTCAGCCGCGTGACCAGCCTCCAAGGAGTAGCCATCCTAGGTCTTGACATGAACAAGTTGAGGACAAGGTCAGTAGGGGAGAAAGTTGTGGGTCCCGCCAATCAAAAGGCGCTGCAAGAGATGAATCGACTCTGGCTGTTGTAGGATCACTACATTTTGAGATTATAACCGCGGTATGTAGTACTTAGGATGATTTGTGTATAAAATTATGAATAAAAATACTGGGGGTGGCGTTGAAGTCCCATTGTCCCCATAGTAAACGTCTTGCTCTTTCCTGAAGTACAGTACTTGGTACACACAGATATCGTGCCTTGTCGAAGGGGCCAATAACACACGACGTCGTGTTATTTTAAAAACCTGCCATTTCTTTGCATTACTTTATTCTGATGATGAAAAGAATTAAATAAAAATAAGCAGTAAAACTGCCGAAAACTATTCTTCCTCTGGGTGAGATTAAAAGTAAGAAACAAGTCCATAGGTGGGGTTGGTTCGTGTCATAGGGATGTGTGATAATCAAATTTAAATCAAAACATTCGTGCTTTGGGGCTGGGAAGAATTAAGGTGGGTTTACATGTGAGCGAAATGATCAGCGAAATGCATCGCGGCGATGCATTTCGACCGTGAATTGTAGCGGTTCTGACGTCATGACTCAAGCGATAGCGCTTAAGCATCGCCCGTGTGTTTACATGCCTGCGACGTGCATCGCCACGGCATGCCAACAGCATCGCCACAGCATGCCAACAGCATCGCCCGCGCAAAGGACTATCGGAAGGAGACAAAAGACGATCGGGTTGTTTATGGCTCGAATTTACAGCCACCCGAATACGCCACAAGTGAGCGACGATGTCGTCGCCATCTCCTTGAGCGATGTCATCGCCGAGGCCCTCCCTTCTTAAACGCGATTGCTACTTTCGGCCCAAATCACTGCTTTCGTTAGGATTTCATCGCTGGCGATGCAAATCGCTGATCATTTCGCTCACATGTAAACACAGCTTTAGGCAGAGTAGGAGAGTCGGAGAAGTACATAAAAGCGATATCTGCCTAATTCTTCCCAGACCCAAAGCACGAATGTTTTGATTTAAATTTGATTATCACACATCCCTATGACACGAACCAACCCCACCTATGGACTTGTTTCTTACTTTTAATCTCACCCAGAGGAAGAATAGTTTTCGGCAGTTTTACTGCTTATTTTTTCTCAAAACTGTTCTCATGTGGGTTGACGCATTATTGCATAACACTGTCCAATTATCAAAATAATACAGTAGGTACCCGTTTTACACCCCTCCATTTTACGCCGTTCTACATTAACGCCGGTTTGAAAATGACATCATAAAATTTTTAAATTGAAAAATTGTGATAACGTGGAAATTATGATAGCTTGCTGGTTGTGAAGTGGCCAAGAAAGATTTCCCATGCGGGAAGTACCCGTTTTACGCCGCTCCATTTTACCCCGGTTTTAAACTTACATTTGAAAATTTTGTATCAGATTTTTTTAAAAAAAATATTTGATGATAACACAATCTGAACATGAAGGCATGACTCCAACATTTCTGAGACCAAACACACGAACGTATACCTGCTCTTCTTTCCTCTGTGTTTCCTGGTGCCTTGTGGCAGGTTCTCTCGATATATGAACTGTACAGTACCGTATTGTTCGGTATTGTTGATCTCGGCACTCCCCGAAGTACTCCAACCGATCATTGTTACAATACCCTACTTGTATACTGCAATTATATTATTCTTGCCAACCTGCCCGTTGTTCTATTGTTTTCATTGTTGAATATGCAATGTTGATTATTGTAGAACATGAAGTGCGAGAGGCAGATCCATCATTTGGACTTGTTTACAGCTAGGGTTGCTAGGCAATTGCTTAATCTGCTGAAAACCCCCCTTAGACTCAAAAAAGTTCGGGTTTGGGACTTTACCCGGGGTCAGTGATATGTAAGACATGGCTCTGAGAAATTTGAGCGCTCTCCGTGCCCGGGAAGTGGCTTAATTAGGCGTGATAAATAAATAAATAGATGTATATCGGACGTATAAACAATGTCCGGGGAGATTCTTCGTTCAGCCTTGTGGAGGCAACCCATTGCACCTGGGTAGCTAAGGGAGGAGGGAAAAAACTCGGCAGATAAGCATGGACGTACACACAAGTGTGTGTGTGTACACACCTGTGCAATGGTTTGCCTCCGCCAGGCTGAACGAAGAATCTCCCCGGACATTGTTTATGCGTCCCGTAGTACAAATTTTGAGCTTTATATACAGGGTGGTTGTGAAGTAACTGCCTATTGGAAATGTGTAATAAAATTGTCAAATATTGTTCGATTTTCATGAAACAAGTTTTATTCTGTACCTTACAATGGGAGAATTTAAACTCCCACCAGTATGCAACTCCACGGCCCCAGGTGGCAGCAGCAGTCCCGATACCAGTAAAAATGGCGCAGCTGGCGTCCCGTTTTGAAGTCGGGGGTCGGTGGTTAAAGTGCAGAGATGGTGGCGATACATACACGGACCTCGTGCCACAGTTCACCCGAGGACCATAAAGAACTGCCATTTGAAACTGATGAGCACGGGATCCGTGATGGACAGCCATAGGAGTGGTCGTCCGTCGACATCGAGGACAGAGGAAAACGTGGCACTGCGATGGTTCGCCCATATCAGCTTCGAATGGCCGTTCTTTATGGTCCTCGGATGAACTGTGGCACGAGGTCCGTGTATGTATCGCCACCATCTCTGCACTTTAACCACCGACCCCCGACTTCAAAACGGGACGCCAGCTGCGCCATTTTTACTGGTATCGGGACTGCTGCTGCCACCTGGGGCCGTGGAGTTGCATACTGGTGGGAGTTTAAATTCTCCCATTGTAAGGTACAGAATAAAACTTGTTTCATGAAAATCGAACAATATTTGACAATTTTATTACACATTTCCAATAGGCAGTTACTTTACAACCACCCTGTATATACTGTATATATATATATGGATTGGAATCATCACACAAATATCTGAAATACGTATGTGAGCGGTTGTGGAATGTCAAATACTGCACATTTCTTGCTTTCTCCTATTATAAGTGGCTACTTATTGCCCGAGGAAGATGGACTATACTTATTGAATCTGTAACACTCAATTTTTAAACTCCATACGTTCATAAAATACTATCAGTCAACCCGTGCTTCACGCGGATCCAAACATCTGAAATGATATTCTTGGAAGACTTAATAAAATTATGTTTGCAATGACTTAGAAAGGGTGTGTTGGTATTGCAATGCAACTTCTACATTTCGCACATTCCTTAGTCAAAGTAGTTGTCCATGACAGAAACTAATGAAAATAATTGACTGTGAACTTTATGCATTCAGTCTTCGCAATTCGAATTACTGTCGCCAGATTTTGGGCGCGTGTTTTCACTGCAGTGCAGTGCCGTGCCCAAGAGGGTTAAAGACAGAGCAGAAGTGGCTTGGGAGGGCAAGATGATGAGTTTGCTCTGCTGAACATCGTCCTCCCGCCTACCCTCTCGTCACTGCCCGTCACGCGGTCGTCAATCTCCTTCGTATACCCTCCTCGACCAGTACTTATAGTTTTCGATTGGGAGAAGTGTGTCACACTCTAGAAGAGTGAGCTGACCAGTAAATTCCACGAATACCTGCTTCCATCGCTTCCAAGTTATTCCAGGATGAAACTTTAGACAGGCCGAAACTTATACAAGTATTTATATACAGCACTGTGCTAACGGTTTAATAATTTGATATTTCACCGAAGCAGGTTGGCATAGTGGATAAGGCGTCCGACTGCTAATCGGGAGGTCCTGGGTTCGAATCCCGGGGCCGGCAACTCTGACCATGGTTTTCTGTGGTTTTCCACGGTCCTTCCAGGGAAATTCCGGAGTTGCTTCCGTAATTAATAGGCCACAGCCGCTTCCTTCCGTCCCTATCCTATCCCAAAGAGCACAGTAAAATGAAAGCAAAGAGTTCCAGGCAAAACAAACTTCCCCCCCTAAAGAGCCGATGGCTGATAACGGGGAATAAATTATTATTAAATTATTTATAATTTGATATTTTACATATAATAATATTATTAATCGATTATTTTGAGTTTATATATTTCATGCAACATATTTCTATCCGCCGAAATGAATAGTTGCTAAGAGAACACGGGAAAAAATTGTGTCCGGCATTCTTTCAGCAGGAGTGTCTGCGCCTGCTCCATACATATCCGCCAACCCAGGTACGGCATCATGTGGTGTCACATGGAAGTATAAGATACGGTCTTAGGCGCATTCTGGTGCAAACAGATCTTGTATGAATGCTTGGAGGCCAGAGAAAGATCCTCATCTTTCCAGTGTCGGAATTTGGGGTGCTTCTCGCTCATCACGCAGCGCAGTTTGGCTGAACTCCAATACGTCTATTGATCTCTGGAGCCTGTGCCTCCCTCTCCCCTCTCTTCCCCTCTCCCCTCCACCAACAACAACCCCACAACCCCCCTTCTCCCCATGCACCCTACCCCACAACGTGGGCAAGCTCCAGACCCACACTGCACAGCTTGCTTTGGACCTGCACATCTCCAGAATCCTTTCAAAAGATGCTTAACTAGCTCTCTTCACTTTCTCGAAACTTCAGCAAAAGTTGACCAAATTGAACGGAAAAGAGATCAAGTTTCTACAGTATGTTGCCAAAGACAAGTTGTATAGCAGGCTCCGACGTACAATTATATTTCCAATGCGACTATATAGGTGTTTTATAGAACACCTGGTTTCTCTTTTCAAAATAATTGACCTGTAAGTCAAGTTGGGCTTTTGTGAATAGTTGGGAATTTTCGTAAAGTTTCCGTCTTCCGCATGGAAAAGCATTATAATTATGTTGATATTCCGGTTTCGAATTCGACATGGAAGATTCCCCTCAGCTTATTTGCTGCTTCAGGTGCGTTTGGAATACAGAAGAGAGTTTTTTGCGTTTCTGGTGTACTTACAGAGAAGCGAATTTATTACCCAGATTCTAGGAACATGTTTGTACACTAGGTGCCATACTGATGAATACTTTGTCGGTCGCTGATTACGATGTATTTCTGGGAATAATGAAGCACTGAATGGCAAGAAGAAGAATGTATTGAGGAATGTGAGTGTGAAGAAAGAATGGGTGATTAGTTGTGCTACTTTTTTTTCTTCTACGTAATTGGATTCCGTCGGAACTAGAGCCCTTGATTTATGAGAGAGGATTACGCGACACGCATTCACTCCAAAGCCCACTCTTAATTCAAAATAATCCTGCTTTATGATAGCATGACTTGCATATATACAGCTAAAAGCAGCTAAGCAGGATTCTTCTTTAATGATTCATTAAATTTGGGGCTATATTCGGGAATACTACAACAGAAAAATCCATCCATGGATGCCTAAATATACGGATAAAATCGTTAAATTTGATTATTAATAACTCGCATATACTATAATAAATAGAATAAGATATAGTTTTGTCCGTATATATTAAACCAACTGCATTGGTTAATAAACACGACACAATTGTGCGATATACACCTATATACATAATTTTACTTGTAATGCTTCATTTCTCTCGTTATACATTGAAAAGTGCTGTATGGAGCAGAATACCTTTTCATGTAATGTTTTTCGTATTAGTCAAGTTTCCACTCTATGGGACAACTACGGAACTAAATTAGGAAAAGGAGGCTCTCTGGTGTGCACAAATATTGCGTAACTATAGTAAGGGGCGATAGTGACAATATAAATTAATTCCAACGTGAAACTATAGTTTTTTGGTGAAGGAACGAATTAGCCCGTGTGAATGAGGCTCTTACCATGTTCCTCGTGCAATTTTCACTCACCTGCGCTTTTTTGGGAAACATAAACGACCATTCATAAATGAACTAATAATGCAGAACGTGATAAGTGAGAAAGACGTAAAAATTTTTCGCAGTTAGGCCTTATATCTCCCCTCATTCAGGCAGGCCCTCCATTCTTCTTTACAAACTCGAGCTATTCGGACGATGTGTGTGGCTCTCGCGGCCACTTTTTCCTCTGACAGGGCAATTTTTAAAGCTTGTATACAAAGCTTCCGCTGTGTGGTGCACACTTGTCAGTTCAAAATTTATTGATTTTAATGTTTCTCTTTTCAAACAATCGCAATGTGTACCTCATTTCCGGGATAAATGCCTTATACCTTAAAATATCCGGAAATAATGCGACTCGGTTGAATATTTTAACACTGTTTGAGGCTGATTTGTGTAACGTACGAAATTAAAGTTAAAATATTTTAGCCCGCAGTTGTGTTCATTTTAGTTTAATTCAGTGCATAACTCGATCTTTTCGACATTTTAATTATGTGCAACAGTTCCATTTCACAGGTTTTACGGCATTAATAATGAACTGTTAAGAAAGACTAATGATCAGAAATATAGGCAGGAATCATGTAGATATCTTTGCATTTTTAAATATTATTTTTTAAATGACTGAGTTACGAACTTTTTGCAATAATATAATAAAATCTGCTTTATATAGTGCCACTTCATCAGTTAAATACAAGTGATATTTGATGCCATAAAACACTTGTTGCGAAAAAACAGAAACATTGAAATTTAAGGAGAAATGTCTGAAAGTCAGTGCACTAGTTGGCTGGAGTTGGCTTAACGCTTAATTTGTTTTTTGCATCACAATTTTTGTGCAAACATGAACTGAATCAATAGAAAATCCAATACTCTCCTTTTTTAGATTATGTAATTTGTTTACCAAAACCATTCTATTACGTTTTGGTCAGATCTATAGATTCATCCCGCGCTTCTGACTCAATTTTGGATTATTTGGCGATTTCATTGACTTTCTGTTTGAGGATGGGATACGAGAGGCGGATCAATATAACCGAATAAGTTAATAATTATTGAAAACCATTTACAGTATGTACGAAGCCTGGCGTTGAGACATTTTTCATCACGTTTTCGAATAGAGACTAGCTGTAATCTCCCTGTGTCAACACAGCAACTTTGCCTCATGACTAATTTCTCTGTTATCGTGAACAATACACACAAACAAATTAATTAACCATTACGGGATTTTCTATAAATAGGGTAGTTAGCGATATGCGAGACCCACGTCAAATAATAAAAGTGAATTTTTAAAACTGACAAGCATAAATTTAGATTCGATGAAGTGCCGTATATAACTCACTGGTTAAAAATCAGAAACGAATTTAACAATTCCCTAAATACTACAATCTACCTGCCTATCAACAGATTAATACAATATTTTAAAAAAACTCCTTATTCTATAGGTTGAAGTGCCCGTTAGAATTTATTTTAAGCTATTTCTCAAAGAAAATGCTGATGATGGATGCCCCGTGATTGAGCTATGACATCTTAAAAGGATCTTCAATATTCAAAATTTATTCATTGATGAAGGTGATAGGTTTTGAGAGTGACACGAAACGGTGCAACTATAGGCTGGTGACAGAAGATTCCTACGCATTTCCGACAAAAATCCATCAAATGCTACCTTATGAAGATGTCTCGCCATCTCGCCATCCAACCCGACATCTCGGATAATATTAACAAATCGTACTATTACGTAACAACAACCCATCGGTTATCTTCTAATTTAAGTAAACTGGCAGTATAGACAATATAGTTTTAAACTACTTGCTACACAACCGTATATGCACGTATGCCCATAATCAGATATTTAATTTGAATGATTTATGTAGCCTAAACATTAATCTTTGGACATAATATTGCGATCCACATCCTTTTAACAGTGATCTGATTGAACGGTCCTATCGCATCCCGTTCCTAAGCTTACTTTACGATGAACAGTTTTAGTGTCGGTAGTAGGCTTTAGGAAGCACTGGAAGTAAGGAATGGATGAGAGGAAATGGACCCACTGCATCCAGAGAGTGATGTACGTTTTCCTGGATTCTTTACCTTCATCCGCTCCACAATCCTTCTTCCGAGCAGCAATTCGCCTCAGAGTAATTCAGAAGTGAGGCTGTTCCAACTTGCGTTAGAGACAGGGGCGCATGCTTCGCTTCTCCCGTGTGTACACAAGTGCAGCAATTGCATCCGGAGTTGTAATAAACCTCAAACAAATTTGTAGGGCGGAGACAGAAAACCGCCGCGTGTGTCATTACGTCATGGAAAGAGGCCAAAGTCCAACATAGGTGATTGGCTTTGTTGAACTTAGCGCATGTGTTTGTTTTTTATTCTTTGATGTTTGGCACCTATAGGATCTGGCGACAGCAGGCGATGGGAAGAGGATCTTTTTTTCGCCTTCAAACAAAACCAGTGTCTATAAAATGTGCAAAAATGCATAAAATGCTCTGCAGGCAAAAATAATAATTGCACTAATTAAAACATATTAATTACACTAAATTAAAATATTACAATAAGTACACCAAACAAAAAATTATTTTCATTGCTATTTAGTTCGCAATTTTATGCAAGGTTTAACCGGAAGCAGGTTGGTGTAGTGGTTAAGGAGTCCGACTGCTAAACGGGAGGTCCTGGGTTCGATCCTGAACGTAGTTTTCCATGGTCCCCCCCAGGATAATTCCGGGGTCGCTTCCGTACAATAGGCCACAGCCGCTTCCTTTCTTGGCCCCATCCAGCCCACGGACACTACCCCTATCTTCTGGGCTTATCACCTGCCGAGGGATTACGCACCGGGTGCTCCCTTGACACCGCCACAAGACATTTCCCAGACTTGTTCCCAGAGCATTTATGTGGCGACCCTACCGGACTAAGGCTGAACTTTATAGGTACGAAAGGGGAGGGCTACATTGGGGGGCCCAACATGGCCGCCGGCGGCCATGTTGGGCCAGCATGTAGCCCTCGAGCCCTCCCCTTTAGTTCCTATAAAGTTCAGCCTTAGTCCGGTAGGGTCGCCACATAAATGCTCTGGGAAATGTCTTGTGGCGGTGTCAAGGGAGCACCCGGTGCGTAATCCCTCGGCAGGGGGTGGGTGGGGAGTGACCTAACCTGAGTCTTCTGCAGCCATGGCCCCATCCATGTGTGAAGAAATTTCAGAAAAATTGAGTGGTAAAATGGTGGTATCCCACCCCCCTAATGGAGCGCCAATGCTCCCAAAGTAAAAAAATTATGCGAGGTTTAAATAAATAAATAAATAACATTATTTTGAGTACAGAGCTGCATATTTTCTTACCGCTGAAGCTGCTTGGAATGTTCATTCATACGCGTATTCCCCTTGACAATACGAATATCGTTGTGGTCCACGGTTGAGTATGACACGTAGTACCTAGATTTACGGCCCAAATGCTCATCTTGCATAATATTGCAGGACAGCAGGTTTTCTCGGAGAAAACGTGACAACCTAAAATTCATGGAGCTTGCATAAGTAATGTAGTGCACTTTGAAGATTTAGACTAGGTCGGAAGTTGACTCCCGCATGACCTTTTGCGCTAGGCCAAGTACCGAATGCGTTTCCCTCTAAAATGGGTCGGAGTTCTATTTCGAATCTGTTGCGTGGGAGGATACGCCTCCCCTCTTAGAGGGAAGGGCGTGGGAGGAATTATACACATAGTCATGTGGGAGGCTGAAACCAAGCTAGGTGGGCGTTTTGGCAGACTGTTGCTCTCAAAATTGCATAATTTATGTGCCACTTGACATGCGTGAATCCAAATCCATTCCGAGCGCGCGCAGATTTAGCTGCATTGTGTTTGAATTGTTCATGCGAGGTAGCATGAAGTTAAAATAATTAGCTTTAAAAAACAATGGTACAGCAGTGTCCGTTTTTTAATATTCATATTCCGGTGCTTTGGAGTCCAATGGGTCCAATGTCTATCTTGCCGGAATTTGTGTTATTGTATACTTTGGTGTTAGTATCAAATAAAGAAAATGTGATATCGCATAAGTTAGTTATAATTAAATCAATGCAATTTTGGTATCAATATAATAATAATAATAATAATAATAATAATAATAATAATAATAATAATAATAATAATAATTCATACCCCGTTATCAGCCGGCGGCTCTTTAGGTGGGAAATTTTTTGTTCTGACTGGAACTCTTTGCTTTCATTTTATTTCCTTTTTGGGATAGGATAAGGACGGAAGGAAGCGGCTGTGGCCTGTTTTGATGGAAACGACCCCGGAATTATCCTGGGAGGACCGTGGAAAACCACAGAAAACCACAGTCAGGGTCGCCGTCCCCGGGATTCGAACCCGGGACCTCCCGATTAGCAGGCGGACTCCATATCCACTACACCAACCTGCTTCGGTTTTTGGTATCAATATAAAGTAATTAAATGTATAAATATTTATAGTTCTGATTACGATAGTACACTCACTGGTGTACGTAACTTAATGCCACAATACCCGTGAATACGTGAAGTTGTTGTTGCCAGGGGCCCTTATATAGGGGGGTAGAATACCACCATTTTTCCTTCAATTTTCTGGTTTTTCTTGTAACTCCGGTGCAAGGATGACAGGACATGGGAGTAAGGATGGGGATTTTTTGGGGAGGGAACATGGGTGCAAGTGCAATGTCTGATATGGGGTCATGTGCTGTTCCCCAGGAGGTTAGGTTGCCAGACACCTCCAAGGTGCAGTTCAGAGACCCTCCTGACGCAGGTGAAAGGGAACTCCCAGGCGGGTATCGAACCTGGGACCTTTCACTCAGCAAGCCGAGACGTTACCATCTCGGCCCCCACACCTCCCCTGAATACGCGAAGTTACATACACCAGTGAGTGTAGTGTACAAAACTCCCAGTATATTAAAATGCCAGATATGAGGGTGAGGTAAGTCAGGTCAAAGACCGAGCAATTTTTGCCAATGACGATGTCAAATAAATTTTGAAACATAAACCTAAGGTGTATTTATTATTGACAGTGAAGTGTAGCAGCGCTTAGAGAGGGTTTATACTGAAGATTTTTTGTTGAATACTGTATCTTATCGACCTCTCTTCATCTCCCACAGCTTTCAGCTTTCTATAACTTGGCTGGATATTGGTTACACAAGCTGAACGTGAATACCCCCCCACACAAACTTTTTGTGTGATAGAAATTCGGTGATAGATCTAGCTTTTTCTATAACAACGGCTCTGTTGCTGAATTTTGATAGTGGGATACGGTAGAATTCCGACGCATTCTGTATATGCGTGGATAGAAAATTTCACACGAACTCCGTCCAATTTGAGACCGAGCGTTGGTTTGGCATGTTTGTGACGCTAACTAATATACAGAATACAGGATGTTTCAATAAAGCTGTCCATTTTAATTTACACTCCGCCCTCCACCAAGCTGATTATTATTAAGTAATTATAGTGGAAAAGTAGTCTTAACTCTTTGAAGTCATCAATTAGCGGATAATTTTAGTCTGAATTGAATAATCAGTTAAATCATTGTCTACTCATGTGCAAGGTAATGCCAATTATCGAGTGGTCTAAGGCAATAAATCTCATTGGTTCCCGCATTCTAACCTACGGTTCACATGGCAGCCATCCGATGGATGAACACCATATACTTGAACCTGTCTTTCGTGAAAGGTTGTGTGTCCGGGCGGTGGGAGGCGATGGTTTGAAGCTGAAGGTATAGGTTCCCACTATGTTCAGCAGGCAGCATGTGCCTGAGCTGTCGGAACAGCGATAGTGAGTTCACCCAGGGCTTTCCTTATCTACCTACTTTCTATCCATCTACTATATTTAGCTAGATCAGGGCCGTACATTGGCTTTCTTGAAGTTGCGAGAGCATTCCGAAGCAGCGCCATCTATCGGCAGGAGAATATAGAGTCGGTTTCAATAAATGGTAATAAAACCAGTCTCTGCATGGCATCGGATCGGGATATGCCAAATTTTCTGTGTTACACCAGGCTGAGCACCAGACTTTAATTACGACTTTTCAATTTCCAAGAGGTCGTCTCAGGAACAGTCAGGATTTTCCGGGAAGGAAGTTAAAAACATTAATATATCCGCCTTTTTCAGCTATCAATGAACTAGTCTGTTGGTGTAAATGCGTGAGATATCCCAATAATTCTCCCGATAAATGACTCCATTCGCATAAAAGGAGCGCAAAAAAAAGTTTCCGGTCCAGCTGGGATTCGAACCCTTCTGATCCGGAGTAAGACGCGTTATCCATTGCGCCACTGGGCCGATATGTGTATATAGAATTAATTATGTTGGGTAGTGTAGTAGAAGAAGGTTCGATTCAAACAAGGTCAGCCCTTTCGAACGTTCCAGATCGGTATTGAATTGGTCTAACTCGAAAACGTCTGCGTAATGAGTTCTTATACTTTCAACCATGATTTTAAGGCACCCAATTTACCCGAGTTTAATACAAATCCGTTTAGTTCTGACTTGGTCAGTATTTCCCATGGCCTTTTCTTTATCCATCTAATATTCTAGTGGTATCGGAATGGAATGTATCATCGGCTTCAAGACTAGTTATGAGTATCGTATCGTAATAATATGTGAGACTAATCGATTGTCCCTGTAAGTCCTAGTGAAAATTCTTCGGTGTTCAAATAGCCGTTCTAAGGACAGTTGGGACTATGCTTTTTCGAGGCGTTTCGAGGTGATTAAAAAATCAATACTCAATACGCCCCTTATCGTCTATTATGCAAGTGATCTGACACTTTCGCTGGCTTGAGTAATTCTCCCAGTAATTACGGAGGGAAAGGATACTGTAAGTGTCTCCAGCAGATTGGGAGGGAAGTTGCCAACCCACCCAGGATTCGAACCAGGAATTCTGATTAGTAGGGTCGCTTAACGTCGAATTTCGCGTCAATGGGGACACACCGGACAAAAGCACCAAATTTTTCCCAGGTACTAGTCAGGTGCTTAGCTTTCAATTTTTGATAGGAGCCAACCCCTCCGTCGGCCATCTTGGGTTTCACAGCGGCCATTTTGAAATATAGGCAAATTATCCATTTCTCGGCTTCTAAATCACTTAGGACCACAAGTTTGGTGTCGAAATATACATATTTGGGGCCAGGTAATACAACTACACAATTATTAAACGCATCAGACTACATATTTATTCACTAACACATGAACCAATTACAAACAATGCACCAATTATAGCTGTTTTGAAAATTAAGACATTCAAACAATCGCATGAGAAGTTTAAATGCGGTCACTGCATATAACCAATGATATGCTACCATTTACAAAGGATTCGCCAAAACCAAATGTACATTAAAAACAACATATAATACTTATTCATTCAATTCAAAGACAATAAATCGTATCATGATATAGTATACTAGGAAAACCCTCGCTCCGCTCGTATTTTCCTAGGGCGCAGGCCAAGAAAACCACTCGCTTCGCTCGCTCTTTTCTAGGCCTGCGGCCTGAGGTG
>JYFJ02006903.1:0-17721 GCA_000934665.2 Catajapyx aquilonaris
TAGGTAAGGGTAGGTAACCAGAGAGGCATAAAGGATAACTGGGTAAAGGGTAGGTAACCTCCGGAGAGGCGTGACCGTTGGCCAAGATATTGTCTTGACTACTAAGCCTCGAGCGTAGAGCGGCGCCCGGTTATAAAGGTGGTGCCCCAGTGCGAGATGGATATGTGATGTAGCCAGGAGTCACGTGATGGGTATGCGGCACGTGGGAAGCCGGGTTGGAATGGTGCATGTACATTCAGATACAAAATAACATTCATCAAGTGGGGCACATAGTGAACATGGTCAAATTCGGTCACAATATGAGTCTGGCAAATCCTCCTGAACTGGAGATGCCAAAAAACTGAAGTACAAGGCTTCGTATCCGATGATGATGACCAGGGAATAGATCCACCAGAAGGAGATGAAGAGTCTGGAGGGGTCACCTCGGGGGATGGTGTTGGGGTTTTCCTCGATCAGGGTGGAAAACAGGTATCTGGCCGAGTAGAGGAAGAGGGAATAGGACGGACCCTTGTCTGGAAAAGGGTTGCCGAAAGTGCTCTCTATTCTTAGCAGGGCGAAAAGGACAAAGCTGCCTGCCAAAGTGGCCAAGAATATCAAAACCCACATTTCAGGAGTGTAAGGCAATAGGGCAGAGTTCCATGAATAAATTGGTCTGGATACCCTGGTGGAAAAGGTCATCGTATACACTTTCGTAAAGACAACTTGTACAACGTGAGTCGTAGACGACAAGATGGTAAAGCCTATCTCAGATCTTTTGTGAATAATCTCCCCGGTTGACCCCGAATAGTTTCCGTCAGACAACAACCTATCCGGGATTTCACCATCTTCTAGAGGCAGGGTACGCACATAAGAAAATCAAGATGGGTTACGTTCAAGCACAGTCTGTTTATTTTCAATCAAGGGTAGGTAACCTCCGGAGAGGCGTGACCGTTGGCCAAGATATTGTCTTGGCTACTAAGCCTCGAGCGTAGAGCGGCGCCCGGTTATAAAGGTGGTGNCAAACATAGGCAGCGAATTATCTACTATAAACTGCAGCTCCTGCTTTGTCAAATCAAACATCAAAGTTCCGTTTATGTGCCTACCATGCAAATTCACAGAATAATCGGGGAACAATTCTGGTAAAGCTTTACCTTTCGTGTATTGAGCGACATGCACCACCATTGGATTACCGCCATCGCAATAATGACAGTTGGCCATCGCCTTGAGCGAGCTGGAGTCCTGGTCGAACTGGATCCCGACCTGAAAGAGCATGAGTTGGGCGATGGGATGCATCAAGACTGTGTCCAGACCTCCGTCCCTGGGCCAGAAGAGGAACCTGTCCCTTCCGGTGTCCATGAGGTGAAGAGTGGCCGCGTGGACCACCAGAGGAGACAAGGTGTCCAGTGTCCCGAAGGCGAAGAGGAAGGTGGCGCAGGGGTCCAGTCTCCTGGCCTCCGGTCTGTGCAGCCAGGAGAACCAGTACTGTCCACTGGCGTCCACTGGTGTCCCGTCCCACCTCACCACCGCCACTTCCTCCGATCCATTGTTGATCAGCCGGTTAAACGAAGAGGGGAACACCAACCAGTCGCCGCACAACACCAGGAGACACTCGGGTCTCGAACCACGGACATCTTCCACCAGGGATGACACCAGCTCTTCCTCTTCCGACCCAACAGGTGAAGGTGACAAGTGGACTTGACCAGAAGCGACTGCGGCCAAAGCCAAGAGATAGACCCCGACCCCCTGCATGACCAAGCCCAAACTAACTCATGACCATTGATCCCATCCCTCTTTATAGGGGACAGACCGGTGACATTTCGCGAAATTTCACATAACGTGCACAATGCGGGAACACATTGGTATAATTATTAATTTATGGAAGTACGTATCGATTGAAATAAACTTGTACTTTTAAAAAATCAAGCCGCCGTTGCTGTATGAGTTGTGTATGACGATTAGTACCGAAATGTGACAATTTCTTCCAGCAGAATAGTAAACGAAGAAATTTCCCCTGTCCATCACTCTCTTTGCTGCGTAGTTTAGACTTTAGAGGGTAAACATATTATTTTCATCTGATATTTGGAACTCGATATGGAGGACTTGGAGTTGCAATTTTGGAGTCACAAGGACACGTCCAATATTTTGATCAATACTTTATATGCAGCATTATACATCAGAAAGGTGCGGGTGCACTTTATATATATACAAATGTAACTCGAAATATCCTTTTATTACTCTTTGCTTCAAGGTGTCCAGTATCCCGAAGGCGAAGAGGAAGGTGGCGCAGGGGTCCAGTCTCCTGGCCTCCGGTCTGTGCAGCCAGGAGAACCAGTAATGTCCACTGGCGTCCACTGGTGCCCCGTCCCACCTCACCACCGCCAAAAGAGTCAGCAATAATTCTTACATCATACATTAGTTCCCAAATTTACATTTTTATACCTGTTACGTGTGAAGTTTTGCATAGTTTTGTCCCTGTAGAATAACAAACGAGGCAACCCCTCGATATGAAAATGACATATCCATCAAAGCTCTGAGTTTACTTAGGCCAATGTGACTGAGTTTTCGATCGCATTCTTTATGTTTTACCCATAGGCTTCCAATGGCAAGAAGGAACGTGTCACCAATTTGTTCAGTGGGGTTATGTCCTTTTTGGAGGACATTTGTGCTGCTTGCATAAGCTACTGATAATGAGATTCCAATTTAACGAATTAGCATAACGCGCATGTCCTGTCCATCAACCAGTCAGAGGCAGACTTTTCCAGGACAGGCGTGTGCGTATCGATGATTCAAACAGACCAATAATCATTTCCACTCATCTTGAGAGATTTCTCACTCATGTTTCTACTTGAAATATTATTGGATTTTGTGGGTGGTAGTTTTTTTTACTCCTGTATTTCAATTGAAATTAAGTGTGAAACACCAATTGAATTTATGCAATTGTTTCAAATTAAACATACTGATGATTATTGGCATGTAGATGGCTGGCTTTGTTGCGAAGACTACTAATGACAAGGAATATACCTTCTATCCTTTAGTCATGTTGCAACTATTGCGGATGGTGCCTTCGAAATATTTCATGAAGGGACCCTTGTCCATCAGTGGATAGTATTTGTTTAGGACTTCCGAGCGACTAAAATGGTACATCAAAAAGCGGTATTTTATTATTAACAGTTGCCCCAAATGATGCCAATAATGGGCATATTTCAGCGACCTAAACAAACACTCCGCGATGATGGCAAAGAAACATTCACAAGAAGTATATTTTTCATTTAATATTCTGTAGTGGGGCATCAAAGGGCGACACGGTGGTGGAGTGGTTAACGCCGCAGCCTTCCACCTCTGAGGTCCCGAGTTCGATTCCCGGGTTGGACGAAGGTGGATAGAGTTTCGATGGGTTCTCTCCGTGTTCGCGTGGGTTTTCCTTGTTTACAGTTGATAGATTATAATGTCATTTTGCGAGGGCTATTTAGTATTAGTCACCATCACTTCTGCCTCCAACCCAGATGAAGTGGACATTGGATGTGCGCATAGCCCACTGTGGACAACGCCCACACACAGCTGCAACTGCTTAAAACCATACAGAGTTTGCTAAATGCTGATAGTTGGCTCTGTTTTGCACATATAATAGCAAAGAATATAGCTTTCCTCAGACAGAGTCGTGTTGCAACTATTGTTGATCGTGCCTTCAGAATATTGCATGAGGAAGCCCATATATGTTTCTCCATCAGTGGATAATATTTGTTTAGTATTTTAGGCACTGGCACGACGCGACTAAAATAGTATTTTTTGTTGTTCACAGTTGATCCACGTGATGCCAATAATAAATGGGACAATTTGAGCGACCTAAACACACACAGTGCGATGATAGCAAAGAAATACACAAGACGTAGCCTATCTTTGGATTTTTTTATATATATTTATGATTCTATAGTAGGACACCATACTACTTGTCATTTCTCAGCTAATTTTACTAGTTCTGATTGTCACTGAAACGGGAAAATGCTGTTAGATGAGAACTCTTTATAATTATTCAGGAACGCCAGGAACCTCGAATATGTGGGTACTGTATTAATTATGGAAATGAAAGCCTATTGAGAAAAAAAAATCTGTTTTTCACCAGGATTTTGTCTTCATTGCAACAACAAGAAAAATAGAGGTCCCATAAAGTGTGTAACATTGATCATTCCAAGTAAAGGCCAATCATGTAGGAGGTTACAAAATACTGTATATCCTGTGATGGTGCTTTACAACAACTAGTCTATAGTCTTAATAAATCCAATTTAACGATTACCATAACGCGCATGTCTTGTCCATCAACCAGTCAGAAGGAGGCCTCTTCAGGGCAGGAGTGTCCTGGTCGATGATTCCAACGGGCCAATCATGATCCAGGATGATAGTCGGCTTCTATTCCACCTATAGACATGACTTTCCCTATATTAACACACCCTTGTCTTAACTGATTTTATTGATCCCTACATAAATGAGGTTCTCTCACTAATTGATCAATTATATTAACTTCAGCACTATGATAACTGACATCATTTGCAAAATGGCTATCTATGAAAAATCATAATCAGAAACCAATAATAAATATGGGCATACAATAAAGTGAGAACCGATTCGAAAATCACACTCATCACAGTCATGACCATAAGCAGATCATAAAGCAAGATATGACGCACTCCCTTCGGCATCACGAGAGACGGGCAGAAAAACCAGATCGCTAAACCGATACCGGAAGTGTCCCAGGCAACTAATACTTCCCTCCAGACAGCAGAACGTTTGCGAATAAAAGTGTGGAACGTCTTCTGGGTAGAGAAGGTTTCTTCTGAGCCACTTCGTATATCACTCCCTGCAATGACGGAATGCAAATGTATGACACTATGTGGCAGTCTGCCTATTGTAGTGGCTGCTGCCAACAGAGGGCAGCACGGTGGATAGGGTGGGGAGCCACCTGGCGGATGTTGAGGGAACGTGGGGAGACGAGGCGAGGCAAGGGAACAGGGTGGTTGGGTTGGAGGTGACCTCCTGGTGTCCTGTGTCTGGGGGGCCGTTGGGCCCCATGCCCTGTGCGTAAGTGTTCTGTGTGTATGCTGGGTATGATTGTGAGTGTGCAATAAACAGTTTTATACAGGAACTGTGTGACTCCTTTGTCTGGGGTGAGTGGGAGAAAGGGGTCGGGGCTAGGCCTGGTGTGTGTCTGGGTCTGGTCCCATGTGTCGTGCCCTCTTTAGCCGGGTAGGCACGTCACAACGACCAGAGTATGACCTGAGTCGACATCGCAGGACTGACCTGTCTGGAAAGGACAAAAGGACTGACATCACTCTCTCTTTCGCCATGTGAATCAAATTTGGTGTAAAAGTAGCATCCGGAAGGTCTCACTATGAATACCATAATGTGCACTCAAGAAACAAGAAACAGAGGCCGAACTGAAAATCCAATCGGATAGAGTCGATTGGATTTAAAAAAAAGGAAGTGGTGAGCGAGAGGAGCTATTGGCAAATGATAAACTAATGACCTAAAACCAGCCCGGGCAGCTGCAGTCAAATCTTCCACAATAAGACCAATAAGGAGGTCAGGATGTCAATGAACACTTTTGGAGCTTCAGCAATTTGCCACAGTAAACGGCATAACTACAGTATTAGTATAGTCAGAATAAGTGTTGTAAACTGAAAGCACCAGCTAACAGCAGTTGAGGCTAACAGTTACAAATAACAAATGTTAGTTGCAACTGCCATCAGCTAGTACTCTCATTTTCTCTCAATATTCCGACGTACCGGTGAGTCACTCACAAAACACCATCGTCACATCACATGCATTACAGTACTGTTGTCCAAGAAAGTGACTGACCTAGAGCAAGTGTCGCCATCACCTCAATAAGTTGACCTCAGTTGAGACACCCCAGTGTGTCGCACTGCCTCTCCCTGTCAGTGAAGTTGACCACAGTCGACATCGCAGTCTGGCTGCGCGGTCTGGAAGGAACTAAAAGACTGACATCACTCTCTGATTTAGCCATGTAAATCCAACATTTGCGACAAATAACCCTTGAAACGTCTGGATAGGAAACCCAGATAATACAGGATGTTCCCAAAATGCTTTCTCGGTATATGATTCCTACAGTTCTAAAAGGGCATATAAGTAGCTCCACATTTCTGATTGGTTTCTTCGGATGTACGCGTACCGTACACTCAGAAACAGTAATAGCAACCTGCGACGCAAAACGGGAAATTCAATCAGGTTGAGTCGATTTGGACGAAAAAGGTTGTGGGTGAAATACATTGACCCAACACACATTTGTATCGTACTAAAAAAAATTGGACAAATGTTATTCGCGAATATTAAAAAGAAAGTGGACTTTTGTATGGAGCAAGGGTGACAGGAAGGAAATTATGACCTCATAGGTATGTGACTTCAGGTGTAGTTGGCGTTGTCCATTGTCACATGTGTTGCTTCAGTACACTTGAGCATTGTTCTGCTCATGAGTGTGATCCTCCTCGAAATCTTGCTGATTGGACCAACTACTGTAACACAGACGGTCCAGTGAGCATTCTGTAGCCTACTGCAAACAGTCTGTGCTTCAGTCGTTAGCAGATAAATATCGTGAATTACCAGCTTAAATACTAGTTGCCAGAAGCTGATGATAGTTAAATGGCGGTGGATATCGAAAAGCAGCGCACAAGCAGATGTCCAGTCATTCGCCGGTGCACTGCAAGACGACGATCACAACCACAAAATGTCATCGGTGTAGGCTAATGTTGAACCTGATTGGAACCATGAGTGCCAATTAAGTCTAAGGTGGTAACAAACACTTTATGTTGACCTTGACACAGACGCAGACGGTTCTAGGAAAATGAAAAGATACCTTTTCCTGAACATACAGTATATTTGGCGTCACTAAAGCACATAACTACACACGGTACCGGTTCATGCATTCAACAAGTTGAAAGCCTGATCGATCTGCTGTTTCCAATATTATACTTGTATATCGTCTCTACCGTATAGGAGCAAATATTTGCCTGAATGCTTGCGGAATAAGGCCAATTGAATTAGCATACTTTAATTTTTATTTACACTGCCAAGCTCGCTCAAAACAATTTAGATTAAAAATTAAACAAAAAATTCAACCATCTTTAAAACTGTGACGTTGATGCCACCTGTTGAGCTACAGTCTAACAACTATGATGGCAACGGACCACTCATCACAAAAGGAAAATATAGTTTGAAAAATCAGGAAAATGAAACTTACCTTACGATCACCAATAATATATCTTAATGTCGAACTGCATGCTTCCAAAAGAGAAAGTTTTGACTTACCGTACCAATTCTTCACATTTTTTTTCGCTGACCGTGGCCATGTACGTGACATAAGCAATGGCTTCACCATCGACCACCTATAGCTGCCACCCCTGAAAAAAGCACTAATAAAATATAAATAGCCACTCTGACTAACAGTTGATAGGCCAGCACTGAAGTCTGATCTGGAAGTGATGCCGGATTTAGACATATTCTTGTATCCAGCCTCTGTCAACCGGATGTGGTCCACGAGCATGCGCTTTGTCTACATTCGTCTACCTGTTGCCCTCCCACATTTAACCTGGTATTCGGTCCATCCAGGGCAGCAGCACTCAAATCTTCCAAGATTAATAAGGAGGTCAGGGTGCCAATCAACACTTTTGGAGCTTCATCAATAATAATTTTTCCGCACAAACTTTCACGCAGTTTGGTGTATATTCCTAAGGAGTTACTGTGGATGTTGACAATAAGAAATGAACTCGGCGTGGGCCTCGCGTCATTAGATTGCTGTGTCCATGACGACAAAGATTCGAAGCAATTTTCTCCATCATCAGCAGCAGCTTCTGTTTTTGGTGACCTTCTCAAGTGCGACCCATATGGACTTGATGTTTCCAAACTTATCTTTAACGACTGGGCTGTACATTAACATGGCTAATCAAAATGTCGAGATGGGAAAATGACAGATTAGCAATTAAATTCATATACTATACCCTGAAAGGCATCTGCGGAAATAATCACCTAAGTTTATACATAGAATTTGCCGCCATGATCATGTCTTTATTGATACAAAAAGGACGAAAGGAGAAATAACATACAGACACTTATGTTTTATTGACATTTTAGAGTGACATTTTCGGTTGTACATTCCTCTTTACTCAAATGCATCAAATTAGCTGTAGTGGCCCAGAAAGTTTACTGCCTTTCCCAACAGCATAACTTACGTAGGCTCTACAGAACATTTGTTACTTGGCTATTATAAAAGAAAGGTTTGGAAACACTGCTCTATAGGACGGTCATCGCTCATAAAAACCAGTTGAGAAATAAGCTTTTCCGAGTACGTGTGTTACCCAATCGATCCCAATGATTCTGCCTTTTGCATAGTTCGTGATGTAATTTTGGCAAATCTTCCAGAAACAGTGATACCATAAACCCCCAAGAAAGTGCCTCGTATCCGCAAATTATGGATCAGGGAATAAATCCACCCGAAGGATATTAAGATTCTGGGTGAGTTTCCTTCCGGTATTTTGTTGGGATTTTCTTCTCAATCAAGGTGAAATATAGATTGAAAATTTCCTCCTGGAAATGGCTTGCGAAATTTGTTTTGAATATCTATTAATGCGAAAAGGACTATGCTTCTCACTAAAGTGGCCAAAATTATTACAATGCGGCACATTTAAAATCAATCGAAAATTAGATAATGCAAGTAAAAAGTGAAATGCAATAAGCGGATATATGCGAAGGTTATTTATTGGTCACACAATATAATAATTATTATTTTGTGATCATAAGGATTTGATTTCCTTAATTGATATTGCAGGTCCTGTATTTTCATGATGGTTAGTCGGAGAGTGCAACAGGATGACACATCCAATCTAATTCAGCTGTATTTAAATGTGCAGTTGGACAAGCAGAGTGGGGCTTGTATATAAATTATGGAGGAGATATTTTATTGCTACCTCTAAAGTGCAATATTATTTCAATCGGCCATTTAGAAGCGATATCTATCAAGAAGGTTTGGCCGCGACATTTACACTACATTTGGGAACTGACAGTATGGCCAGTGATGCTCTCGTGCTCTCGTTTCTAAGGGTTCCCCGATGGATGCTGTCCGTGTTGTACATACAGTATTTCCAATGAAGTATTTCTCCAATAAAGAGAATAATCCCTCCTCCCCAGCAAAAAATGAATAGAAAATATATTATTCCTCTCAACTGATCAAAATTCAAAGCCATTGACACATCATACCATCTATCAGTTTTTCGTGCATCCCTGAGTCCCAATCGAAGAAGAGTGTAGGCCAAGTACTCGTCGTCTTTGGCCATGAGGCCGGAATCGATGTAGTAATAAGACATTTTGTCCATTATGGGTTGCCACAAACTGTGCTTGTCAAAAATATATCCACCGTAAAATAACACATCAGCATTTGCAGCAACAACTATTGGAATTTTCCCTGCCTTGTCTACATATTGAGCCCCAAAAGCAAGCAAAAACTTACGTGGGGATACGCAAGCAAAGTTTGTCGCTATTGCTTTGCTAACACATATGCTGAGGTCGTCCTCGTCACTCATATGCTCATCAATGGGTTGGAAATAATCAAGGTCATTGTCAATGAAAACATTAGAGAAATACGGTTTTGCTGGTCCCAGAGTTCCCCACTTCCAGTCACGTCGATTGCCGAGATCTTGATATGATTTAGGCAAATCTTCCTGCTGTGGCGATGCTAAGAATCCGAAATACAGGGCTTCGTATCCACAGATTATGACCAGGGAATAAATCCACCAGAAGGAGATGAACAGTCGGGGAGAGTCTCCTTCAGGTATTTTGTTGGGGTTTTCCTCAATCAGGGTTAAAAACATGTATCGCAAAGAATACAGCATAATATTTTCTGGGGGACGTGTATCTGTAAACGGATTTTCGTACGATTTCTGCAATTTTAACTATCCAAAAAGGATGAAACTGCCCGTTATGATAGAGAAAATAATTAGCATCCACATTTGGCCAGTATAAGGCATCAATAAAGAGTTCCAAGAATAACTGGGCCTGGAAGTCCTTGTGATAAATGTCATGGAATATATACCTTCGGAAATGCAATTTTGACAACCGCGCTGTGATTTGTAAGGATAGTGATTGATACTTTTAATTTTCTATGTATGATCATACCGGTGGTTCCGGTGTAATTTCCGTCAGGCAGCAAGGGTTGTCCGGTATCACACCGTCCTCTAACTCTACTTCGTGCAACGTCCAGCCAAAATTAAATTTATTGCTGGCCAACAACAGAAAATTAGCAACAGTAAACATAGGTACTAAATTGTCGAGCATGTACTGCAATTCCTCCTTTGCTAGATCGAATACAAATGTTCCGTTGATTGATTTGCCATACAAATTTGTGGAATAATCCGAAAACAATTCCGGTGTTTGACGATTCTTTTTGTATTGACCGACATGCACCACCTTGGGATTACCGTGATCGCAATAATGATGTTATACAATTTTGGGAATCCTATTTTTTGAAGCGCCCGGGCCCACGGCCAGGATGACAGGAGGGGATGTGCAAAGTGCAGTGAATCTGACGCTGTGGCCATTTTTAGTGAACTCCCCCGGGTGGTTTAGTCTGTAGGATATACCACCCGCAATGGCAGAATAAGAAATTATGTAAGCCATTACTCAGGAATTGCGAAATATTACGTAATGTCTTCAGAATTTTAAAAATTAATATTCTGAAGACATGACGTCATATGATTACTTCATATGATTATTTTAATGATTCCAGGAACGTAGAAGTGTCACAGTTGCATACTTACATATCCAACGACAGTGCTGCTATTGACACTGTATTTTGGGAGATTGATTTTCAGTCGACTTTTGAATTTCCTTCCTTGCTGGCATTACAGTCGTGTAATTAGGCCTACCCCATTCGGATAAATGTTTTACTCTATTTCCTGCTGACCTCAGTGATGAAGATTAAAAAGCCCTCTTATGTAACTGTATCATGATCGCATGCTTCCTATGGAGAGATCACGTTCACTGCTACAACCTGGGAGTTCCTGTGGGCTGACGGACTTTGTCCTTCCCGCCGGATGACCCCAGGTGACGAGTACCTGGTGAATGTCAAGAGCGACAATAGGGCCAACAATGCAGAAAGTGGAAGACTTATTAATATTAAAAGTCGTGTCCGAGGGTGATTCTATGTGTGTGTTTATTAAAATGTGGTTTGTACTCTGACACTATTTGACAATTTATTAAAATGAGCCAGTCAAGGTTCAACTGACCCTGTTTCTTCGATGCAACACGTCAGATGCTCAGATCCGATCAGTTTGTCGTGGTGAGTGTACAGAGCAGGATCTCTCTTTGTTACATCGGTGTCAAGCAGTGTCAACGTGTGGCCCCAACGTATCACCAGGTAATTAGTGAACAGTTATTAATGAGGAAAAGACTCTTGAAGTGATAATGACCTTTTTCTGATGTTGGCAAAATTTGAGTATGTTGTGGTCCATACTTGGTACCAGTCTGTAACAGTGTTTATTTGTACGACGTGGAATTAGTGCAAAACTACAGGGTGTCAAATCTGCCCATTTGTACTAAAAATTGCTGTACGTACTTATTGGGCTCGATTAAGGTCAAGGCCAGATCTAGCATTTTATTACTACGTGTATTTGAAACATATTCATCTTGGTCATACTCAAGCTGCTTTAAAAATCCAATAATATATTATTAAATATTCTGCCCAATTTTCTACTTATATTGATTAATTGGTCCCTATGCTTTACTTTCAATGACACTTAAAATGAGGTCAATATTTAAGTGAGATTCACGCAAAATTTAGTTGCCAAAAATTAAATCAAATTAAATGCCAGATGCGTCCAGTAAATGGAGTCATAATGGGACGTAAATTTTACGAATACTATTTGCTTCATACCTTCTATCCTATAGTCATGTTGCAACTATTGCTGATGGTGCCTTCGACATATTTCATGAGGGGGCCCTTGTCCATCAGTGGATAGTGTTTGTTCAGGACTTCCGAGCGACTAAAATGGTACAACAAAAATCGGTATTTTATTATTAACAGTTGCCCCAAATGATGACAATAATTGGCATATTGCAGCGACCCAAACAAACACTCTCCGATGATGGCAAAGAAGCATTCACAAGACGTATATTTTTTCATTTAATATTCTGAAGTGGGGCATCAAAGGGGGGTGGGGGGGTGGGTGGATTACCACCATTGGGATTTATCTTTGGAGCGTGTTAAGATGGATCTTATTAGTGTACTCCAAAAGTGTGGGGGAGGGGATGTGCAAAGTGCAAGTGCAATGTCTCTAACAGTCATTTTGTGAACTCCCCCGGGTGGCTTAGTCTGTCGGAAATTGCCACCCGAAATGAAGCCAGAGATGGCCCAACTCTGCACGGATAAAGGTGGGAACCCCGGGTGGAGATTGAACCCGGGACCTTCATATCCGTGGGCGCACGCGTTACCGCGACGCCACTTCATTTCCCCAAACTCTTTATAATTATTCAGGAACGCCAGCGCCATCATGGCTCTTATTCGCAGCAATCCTTACCACCTGTACTGTAAATACAGTAGATCCAGAAAGGACACTTCAAATGAAAAGAGTTCAGGAGGAACTCGACGACGCGACGGCTTTACTATAATTATACACTAAGCAGTAATAGAGGAAGTTGGCAAATGGCTCGCTCGTTAAAGAGTATCCGCAACGTAAAAAATCAATCGCGAAACACCAATGAAATCACTCAACAAAATAAATCGAAATATTTTTTTTCTCAAAAATATTTGAGCTACAAAATGCTGCCATTGAATCGACCAGTCAGACCTCTACCCGTAGCTCTGTTGTCAACATATAGGATCATGTAATGTCTCAGAGGAGTCATCATGGCTGGGCAGCCTCATTAGTGAGATAATAGATCATTTGCGATGTAGCGATTGGGCCTACGAGTGATTGTCAAATAGCACCAATCAATAGCATTTAGCCTCCTGTAGAAAGATCATTTTTTATCTTTTCAATTACTATCATATGAAGCAAAAATCAGTACAACAAGCTGTTTTATGCCTGCCTCCAGAATATTAAATGAAGAAACCCAAATATATTGTCTTGTGAATGTTTCTTTGACATCATCGGCACTGTATTTGGTTAGGTGGCCGAAATTGGTACGTTAAGTGGTGGTTTGTGTCGATTCTGAATTGCAAAAAAAACCGCTTTCTATAAATGAGAGCGCTCCTTTCTCCTAGGAGTCCACGGACCCACTCCTATACACCGGGCTGGGAGCGCTCCCTAATCCGTTGAGCCTTGTGTTTGATTCAAAGCAACTCCTAGGCAGATAGTCCGAAAATGTCATGTTATATATCGTTCCAAAGCGTGTTTCAATCCGCATCTGCGGATATGTGCAAGTTGTTTTCATATCTTCTTTGTGTAATTTTTTATCCCAAAAAAAAGGCAGAGATGTGTCATTTTTTGATACGTTGCCGACGTTACGCTGAAACAGTATTTTTTATTCAACACTTACCGGAGGTAGCAAAGGTTTTTCTGTGAACCCTGCTGGATAGTGCAAATTGTTGTGTATCTAATCATATATTTGAAATTTAGATAATACCATTTGGGCAGTCATAATTAAGTATATTGCACGCCTGTGCTATCTCTGCCGTTTTTCCTCCGAATTACTCGGCGTATGGTTCGTTGGCATGCCAGAAATATGCGTGATAAAATTAAACAGCTATCCCCAAAATTAAGTTTTTCTCAGCCTCACTAAAATCTGCTTTTCTTGAAGGCAGAAAGGGTCTACCCAACTATTTTATAGTGAAATGAATTTGTACCAAGTTGTTCTGATGGTTTCACTGTACAAAAATGGATTTTGGCGTGTGTATGCTATTGTGCCTTCGGAAGATATTAGATGTCTTGTCTATTGCCCATCCGTGGGCAGCATTGTTATAATCCTCAGACACTGGCGCAAAGGGACTAAAATGGCAGGAAAGCAATTTTTTGCTCTACATAGTTGACCCAAATGACGCCATTAATGGGCCAATTTCGGCATCCTAAACAAACATGGCAATCTGTTCCACAGAGGCTAACTGTTGTTGTAAGTACAGTTGGGCAAGAAGGTTTCATACATATCTAAGCAACATGTTCAGTTGGAGAAAAGTGTAGTCTCGAACTTCCTGTCCAAACAGTGTGGATGATCGATGGCGATGGCCAAAGGTCAGTTTGGATATGGGCAGAGTAGGTTTTTTTTGCTGCGTTGGTCTTGCTTGTGCCAAGTTTGTCCAAGATATTTGCGGATGGGTAAGAGATAATTTTATTATTTTTGAAAATGCGGACGAATAATATGCTTGAGCAATTTTTACTCAGATATCGACTTGAATTTTAACTTTATGTCAGTAGTATTACACTCTTTCAACTGAAATATATATTGAGCTTAAGGCCAGAAAATCATTAACTACTAAGGACAGTTCGCTTGAAACACTGATGTGTACTTGCCAGGAAAGTGTTGTCAACGGGATTGTCAAATCAACGATTGAAATAGTTATATTATAGTGTATTATAAAATAGGAATGATACATGAGTGTAAAGCCCATAAGACATAAGTGTAATTTTTTTTTGTAATTACCCCGTAATGACCGTGTAAGCTTATTTCAATAATAATCTGGATCTGATATGGATGGATTGCCTGTCAAAAATATATTTATTTACAATCTTCATAGGATTGATATATTATAAAATTATTTACTGACATCCTTTGTTACACCTTAGGCCTATCTAGAGCATAACTAACCCAGGTGAGCGTAGCGTCCTATATTTAGGATACGTGTACAGTTGTTATATTTTAAATAATATTATGTTCTTTATTTGCTCACAAAAAGAAAAATATTTCAAAATTGTCACAAAAAATAAATCGGGCTTATGTTGGTTAGTACAGCTTCACAGTTTATTAATTACCACAATTACAGAATGATTTATAAGTAATAAACCAACGTAAATTTCAAAGTGAACACGTTTGACAAATTTAAAAGATTGGGACAGTGGGCTAATCACATTCACAATTTTACTGAGCAGAGAAACCAAGCGGACAATGTTGCAATAACAAGCGAGCAAGTTAACACCGAGCTGTAAAATTGCACAGTTAACTTTCCCATATCAGAGAAGCAAGTCAATTTATAATACTTGAGTCCATAGTAGTCTACAGGAAAATAAGGAGATGGATCCCTTAGATTAATTAAGATTAATTAAAATAATCATTCCTGTGAGAATGGAATCGTTTTACTAACTGCCCGTATTATTTTAAGAAAAATATTTTGAACCCTTTATCTCGCTTGTGTAGTTGTGTTACTTCTCCAAAGAACAAGAGAATTCCACAACCCCAGCAACATATATATGGCAAGAAAAGCAACACTCCTCTCAGTTGGTCAAATCTTGCTTAGTTTCGTCCCTTTAGAATAACAAACGAGGCAACCACTCAGCATTCAACTGACCTGTCCATCAAAGCTCTTTGTTCACTTAGGCCACTGTGACTGACTCATTGATCACATCCTTTCCTATTCATAGGCTTCCAATGGCAAGAAGGAACGTGTCGCCATTACCATGAACTATGCCTTTTTAGTAGACATTTTGATCTATACTTGCGTTTTAGTTTTGTAAATTCGTTTGCAGCAAATTCTGTTAGAGAAATCATTCTTTGATATCCTGAGGAAACAGTGTGGATAATCGATGGCCAAAGGTCAGTTTTGGACCTAATATGTGTAGGCCTACGAAGTGTTTAAACACCCTGCGCATAGTTAGTGTAGAGGGAAGAAACTGTTTCGAAAACTTTGAAATGACAAGAAATAGAACCAGAAAACCATTATAACCAATAAGGACATTTTTCACGTACAACACTACTGTGTACTAACCGGGAAAGTATTGTCAAAAGCAATTGAAAATAGCTTTAAAATAATTATTTAATTTTATATATTTGACATGTAATTGAAAAAGAAAAATGCAGTTCCTACAAAGGCTAAGTTCAGTTGTAAGTATACAGTGGGGCAAGCATGTTTTCGCATATTTAGGCATCACATTCAGTTGGAGAAAAGTGGAATCTCGGATGTCCTAAGCAAACAGTGTGGATGATCGATGACCAAAAAGTCAGTTTGGACATTGGGAGGGTCACAGTTCCAATCTGTTTTTTTGCTGCGGTGGGTGTTGTCTTGCTTTAGTCCAGTTCTTGCGTCCATATGGTCTGGATCAGAGGTTGGGTGGACGGTGTCGAGGGTTCGAGACATGGGTGACCATTCGGTTTGGCAGTGAATAAACGACAGGAGGGAGTGATCCATAATTATAAAGTGCGCCATAATCTACACAACGGTGTTAAGTGCTTATGTCAGCTTTTTCCAACCTTTTCGTTGACAGGTAAGAGATTGTTATTGTTGTTTCTATTACAGGAACCTGACTTTCCCTCAAGTCCTCAATAGACTGGTGTAATCCAAAAATATTGATCGTGGATGGCCAGAAGGCCGGAATCATTTTAGTTAAATATAGTGTTCATTCTGTCCAAGATTGAAATCAACAAGAAAGTGGACAATTGCCCATAATACAGTGTTTCTAAAATTTCCACACATCCTGTACTTGCACCAAACACTGTAATGATTCTCCTTCAATCATTCTCTTCTGTACAAATTGCACTCCAATTTTAAGGGAGAGAGATATTCAAGCAAAATCATATTGGTCTCTAATCTCTATTGATCACTGCTTGAATATTGAAATAAGATGTCTTCTATATGAAGAGCAATGACTGAAAGGTATGCCACTTTATTGACGTTTTTATTCATTACGGTACATCTTCATTTGTTCATAAAGAGTAAAATAGGTAAGAATAATTTCACAATAGATTTATAAATCAGGCTTTTCTGGTTTAATACAGATTTACAGGTTATTAATATATTGTCACAATTACTGAAACAATAACAAGAACACCAACAAAAAAGAGAGTATGCCAATATAATATAAAACACAATATTTTTAATGAACCAAGATAAATTTTGAAATGAAAATGTAAATGGCATATTTAGGAGACGGGAACATATTGAAGTTTTGACTGAGCAGAGAAACGAAATGTGCAATATATTACAGGTGACCAAGTGAAGCCATACATTTAATATTGCAAAAGCTTACATTCCGCTTAAGTAAAGCTAAATATATAACAATATAACAAATAAAATAACAATGAAACAACATGGTATTCAACATAAATAAATAAATAGATAAAAATAATTTCCGTCAAATACAGTGCAGTACAGTAGATGTTATTAACAAAGTATTGCAAATCTTTTTCAACACCAACTACTGTAGATGAATTCACATGTTTACATTGAGTGTTTTATGTCGTGTGGGTCTTATTAGGGGAACATTAGAGTGCAGTGTTGTGATACTGACGGTTGTGTGTCAAAGCTAACAATCTGGTTGTGTCTCGTTCTCTTTGCACGGATTGTTTATGATGTGAGTGTTATTGTTGGCTACATGCTGACTATACACCTGTATGGAGTTCAAGAACGAAAAGAATGAGACAAAAAGTACAAATTTCAAGCTTTGATATTAGAGCTAAAAATAGACCCTATTGCCTATAAAAGAATTATCTACACTAATTCTTATGAGAATATAATCGACAAGCGTCTGTTTTACGGGCTCATTCGATTATTTTTGAGCAAATTATTTTTAGCGCATTTCCCTTGTATGACTTCTCCTATGA
>JYFJ02006904.1:0-17595 GCA_000934665.2 Catajapyx aquilonaris
TGCTCTAATGAGTGTCACTACCTTCAGGTGGAAGGACATCATTATCAGCCCACGCCATCTACCTTAGGCTCATAACTTATTGGACGACCCTCGTACATCGAAAGCCTCAATAGCGGATAATATGCATGTTCCCCCCGTCTATTAGATTAATTGCTAAGGCCTGTACAGAATTGATTTGTTTATTAATGTATAGTGAAGTGAACAGTGTGTCTTCTAATGCAATAACTACTTGTATAATAAATTTATTATTGTCATTGTCGTAATATTATCCTGTGAGTTTCTCCTTCTTGCAGTCGCTTTTCTTGTCCACAGCAATGCCCTCAACGTCCGTCTCTCCTGGCTTGTGTTCGAAGCTTCTTTTATTGAAAATAGTAAAACTTTCTTTTACTTATAAACTCCCTGTGTAATTCAAAAATATATTCTTCCCATTTTCATCACATGTCCGGGCTATTTACTCATAGAAATGCTTTACTTGAAGTGCAATAGATGCATGCAGGTGTGAAGTGACCAGGACAATAGATTGCACTGTTTTTCATACAAGAGTCTACAACATCATTTTCTGTCACAGGATGTAATAATGTGATCAACCTCCTACCAGCAAGGGCAGATGGTAGCAGGAATAGCAGAAGGAGCTTCAGATGCGACATTGTGACCTGAATAAGCCTTGAAGAGCAGCCTTAGGCTATCTTCAAGGCTTTTACAGCTTTTAACAATGTACAGTATATTGTGTGCATTAACCGGCATTAACACTTATCTCATAGGCCATTTTCCATGGTATATTTTTAAATCAGGAACTGTTACCCCAGCATCAACAAATTCTTTGCTCACAAATGCATAATCTGTGTTGTGGCAACATAACTTAATTATTTGAGTTAACAGTCTCAGAAAAACACATTGCCTTGCTAAAACAGTAAATGTAAAAAAGTTGGCGAATAATAATTCTTTTTCCAACGTCAGTTTTGGCATTTATTGGACCAAAGCATTATTTTCATTCTGTTATTTATTACTCTACATTTATTGCAGTTTTGTAGGATTTCAAAGCCTTGATGTCTGCGTGATTCAGCAGGACTTGCTATCTTCAGCACATCTGATTATTAATATTTACGCCTCCTTACAAGACTTTGATCTGTCTACAGTAATATACACTACAACGTTCTACTCCTCCTTTTTTACAGTTAATTGCTAGTGTCTATGCCTTTTGGATGATTAAACTCTCCCAACCAGCCCCCTTCTAGAGCATCCGGCACGTAGGGGATGATCCAATCCCAGTAGATCGCGACTTTTGTGAATATGGCTATGGCCGTGTATGGCCAAGTTTGTGGCGAACAAACGCTCCCAGCAGAAGCCAATCCATACACAGCCTGTGTGGAAATGGCTGCGGATATCAGAGGTGCTCCCGAATCACCCTGTTCGAAACAAAACCATAATAATCAAATGCTGTGACAACAACAACAACAACAACATCACGACATTTCCCTATGAGAAATGTCGTGATGTTGTTGTTGTTGTTGTTGTCAGTTTCTCTCCTAGATTCTGGGAATGTTCGAAGTTTGGGGGTAGGTGGGGTGGGTAGTAAGAAATGCTGTGACAATTTATATAATTATCTTCTCCAGAAACATACGGGAAACAGCTGATCAAAAAAGTGATATCTCATCATGACAGCACTGACTTAGCTTATATGAAATTATGCACAGAATTCAATGTTTCAGTTAAAGTATTCTTCACTTTAAAAGGCACACATGTTTGGGGAAAAAAGGAGAACATAATTAAGGCGGTGTGAATGACATAGGAATGTTTGTGGAGAAACTTGTGCAAATATATACGTATATGTGTGTGCAGGGTGTAGGCTGTAATTTGGGACAAACTTCTAGGGACTTTTAGACAAGTATATTTCGTGTCCGAAAACGCCATCTAGAGGGGGTTAATAGATGAGGAACGGGTGCGCTCAGACGCGTCACGCGAGAGGCGCTAGGCGAGCGGACTGTTTTGTTGATATATGGCGCGCAGTTGTTGCCAGGATATGGCGTATCGCTTCAGTAAACAACGACGCCATACTCCATAACCTGGAAACAACAGAACCGTTATTTACTCTCCGCGTGTCTCCTAGGAGGCGGACTTTAGTTGCTAGATGGCTCTGTTGTTGCCAGGTTATGGCGTATCGCTCGTAGTTTACTTACAACGACGCGATACGTCATATCTTGGCAACAACTGCGCGCCATATATCAACAAAACAGCCTGCTCGCCTAGCACCTCTCGCGTGACGCGTCTGAGCGCACCCGTTCCTTGTCTATGAACCCCCTCTAGATGGCGTTTCCGGACACGGGTTCCTATATGTCAAAAATACTTGTCTTGGTCCCCTCTATTACCCCTAGAACTCTGTCCCAAATTACAGCTTACACCCTGTATACGTATAGTATGTGTGATCTGCTTTAAATTCATATTTTATATTCCATATTTAAAATGGCAAAGCAATCCTCATGAAGCCCAATAAATCAACCCAAACCGTGGGGCTGTCATTGCTTTAAGACTGCAATAGTACTACAGTATTATTGGCAACGTCCAATGCAACACTGAAAGTAAATCAACCGTCAAAAGATTAGCTTTTACTTACGTGGCAGACTGTATGAGTCTTTTTATTCTCATCGTATGCCAGTACGAAAGGCGCACCTTTATCCGTCACAACATTGCTTTTAGGAGCAATGGGGCTGTACGCGACTTGCTTCATATAGGGGTACATTTGGCGGAAGGGTCCATTTATTTTGTCCTAAAATGAGGAAGGAAAATTTGCCAGGCAGTCGCCTTGCTTACTCACAGCCAACCTGATAGACAATCATATGAGGTACGCCTATTAGTGTGGCGCAAACGGACATGGGGGCAAATAATGGACCCTTGTTACTTTGTTAGGGTAAATACAGTGCCGCCTGCAGGCAAATAGCATGAAGCGGTTATAATTAGCCTACTATATTTCCTGTCAGGATCGAAGACTTGGACTGCAAGGAAGATTGAATGTTTCGCCTCGCACTTCAGAAACATCAAAATAAAACGTCCTGCGTAGCTGACTCGACAAAATGTGTAGGGCCTAAAATGCTTCCCCGTATACTTTCCCGTATCTTTTCTACCTGTGTAGGCGTACCTGCATACAAGGTGAGGAAACTTAGCTTGCCCTCTCTTTGGGGAATGCTAGAGGGGTTGTAGGCGATCATTTTAAGTGTAGGTAATCGTGGGTATCCGAAGTATAGTTAGCCTACTGAGATAATTATCATAAAATAAAAAGAGAATTTTAGCTTATCTTCTATGCCGCGGATACAGATTACGACACTTACATCGCCTAAGCCATTTCCTGCTACACCTAATGGGATCGTAACTTAAAATTAAATTGCGTGGTAATACCTCATAATACCTGCCGGGATATTTTATACCTTGGATTTGAAACCAATTTTCTCAGCAACTGCGCGGTGGAAATATGATGTACTGTGACGCGGCTCCAGTGTGCGGTATGCAGCAGTCATGTTACACTCACTACACAGTGCAAGACAGTACAACTGATGCGTAATAAAAAGTAAATACGTAAGTGCTGGAAAGGGGAAGGTACGGGGAAGCATTTTAGGCCCTACACATTTTGTCGAGTCAGCTACGCAGGACGGCATTATTTTTGATGTTTCTGAAGTGCGAGGCGAAACATTCAAATTGGGCGATCATTTTCATGGCCCCCTTGACCTGAAGGTGGCATGTTGACTGTTGACACTCGTCGCCATTAAATCCCAGGTTCTGATGAGGAAAATGGCTCTTTTTTCATGGCTAAATAATGTAGTATTAGGTGTCCGTTTGCCCGGCCATCAGGGTGTGGCAAATTGACAGGCGCGCATTGTTTCAGAAAAAAAATATTTATGCTGCTTTTAACAACAACTAACACCAGTGTAACAGCCAAGTATAGGGATATATACTGCACATTCTAAGGTAACTACGACCGTCACGAACAACAGTCCAATTGCGCAAAACTATGGCCACAGGAGCAAGAAAAAATCGTCCCTTTATAGGTGTCCGTTTGCTCCAGACTTACCTGCTCGATCTGCCAATCCCCTGTCAAGCCCCATCCATAAGCGACAAGTTTGTCTGTTTCATCCGGTCCATTTCTCCATGGATACTGCAGTCTAGCTTTAGGTATGTCGAAAAATCCCTTTCTTGTCTGTTAAAGTAAATACACAAATAAATGTTTAAAAATAATGAAAATGACTGTTATTATGTCACAAATATGCTTTTGTCCGAAGCGCATATTTTGTTTACTAGATAATCACGAAAGTTCTCCACGACATACCTGAATGAGTCCGATGTCATAAAGGTTGTGTTTCGATTTAATACCCCCGACTATGCCTTCGTCAATCTTGAATCTTGGATGAGGGATAAGGTACCTGGCTGACGATCCGTCATAGTCGCCATGTATCTGGTCCTTGTAATACCTACCGAAACTGACGAATATCATCTTGGGATCTCGGCTGCAATGTTAAAGACGTGGGGGACGTCAGATGCATACCGTATATATTTAATGGAGTGACTTACTTGTAGATGCACTGGGCTACGGTCAGCGTCCAAAAATTCGAGATCAGCACTCCCATGCACCAGTATCTGAACCCGTTGTAGATGGTAGCCTATAGAAATTGAGAGCAAAACACCGTTTGCTTATTAATTTCTTTTCGGTACAAAGCACCATGGTCCAACTCAGAATCGACCATTACAATGTATTGAGGAGGTAAAGTTGAATCATCGAAATCATCTCCTGTCAGTTTCCCAATCTTATCGCCACCTTTCTTAAGTGGAGGAAGGACCTCAACGTCCGAAGCTTCTTCCGATTCTTCTGATTCTGTAATAAAATAAGGCACCTCTCTTTTAAATAATCCTTGCTCAGTAAAATTCATCTCGTGTTTTTCACATTTTCCGGGACATTTATTTCTAGAAATGCTTTACGTTAACTAGGTAATTGCAACCGTGACTATATAGAGAGCGAAAAATTGCAATGCTTTACACTAAGGTCTTCAACCTATAATTAACTATCTCAGGATGTATTAATGTGATCAATTTCTTACCGGCAAAAGTGGGTGAAAGCAGCAGGAATAGCAGAAGGAGCTTCAGAGTCAACATTTTTCACTCGGATAAGCCTCGAATGAGTGTAACAGAGCCCTTTTTATATGAATATTATCTCCACACACAGTAGCTTGCACAACCCCGATAAAATAGCCACATTATTATATGAAATTGCCAGATTAGAATGACAAATGAATGAGAATGCTGCTGAAGTGTGTAATTTATATCCTTGAACTATACTTACAACACTGTACAATGTGTGTAATAACAATTATCCTTGCTTTAGAGTATGAGCACAGTGGGGGCCTACACGTATAGGCTAAAGCTAAACTACAGTATAGGCCTATAATTAATCAAGAAGTCACACATATTCCAGGGAGGAGTAATATTTTTTGTCGTCAATAGGTCTAGTGTATTTCATAGACCAATCCAATATATAGGCCTGCTATTATTCAAACTTTTATTTACGGTAGTAGTTAAGCTACATGCCACCTGGTCCATTTCCTATAAGTGCAGGATGTGTAAAATGTAGGTTTTATAGTGCCTATAAAATCGCCTATGTCGTGGTTTTGAGAACTATTTTGCCTATTCTGCCTTTTTGCGACTTTTCGTGCCTGTTTGGCCTTTCTTGGGATAGCTTTTAATTTTCTGGAACATTATCCTCTATATTATATACCCGCAAAAGTAAAATAATTTCTGTGCCTATTTCAGGGTTTTTTGTGCCTAAAAATCCGGACTCGACCCATTACGCATGCAACACTATGGATAATAATGTTTACGTAGCCAGATGAATAAGTTAATTCCATAGAAAATTACATGCCGGTAAACAAACTATACTCTCTTGATACCTAAAATGTTGTGGACATTGCTAATTATTTTTAAATAGGTCCTATGAAATGTCTATTTTGGGTTGGTACTTCCTGACCTGGCAACCACTAGTTTTTCACAACTCCTGCGCCCGTACAAGCTGTCCATGAAACATTTTAAATTCATGTTGGGCCACTTCCTCCTACAAACATAGACCCAATGGCACTATTTAATATCGCTGCAAACCCAAACTTTATTTTCACATGATCAGCTGGACAGACCTGTACAATCAATTAAACAAATAACCAAGTCCTTGCACCCTCAGAAAGGTGCCTCCTTCATCAACTTGTGACGCTTAGGCCTGGGTTCTTCTGGCGACACCTCATCCTCGGTGTCCTTCATGACCTGGTGCTGCTCCACCATGTCTGTTGTCTGGAACCGACTCACCTTGACCTCCGTCATTTCATCTTCTTCCTTCTGTTCCCAAGTGTGGTCGTCACTTATTAATTCTGCTCTTTTGGCTTCCACCATCAGGTCGTAGATCTTTGGTCGCCAATTCTGACTGTCAGGGTCTGGATCCTCTATGATCACCTCAGCCTTGTCGTACACGCAGCGGGCCCTCATCTTCAGACTCAATCTCACGTTGGCGCCCATCGTTTCCATGGGCTTCCTTCTGTCCCAGGCGAAGGACCGACATTGGGCTGACATGGCCGGAACCATCTTGTTACAGTTCCGACGAAGGTGCAGCTTCCCATCGGTCTTTGTCATCTCCTCCACTGGGTTTAGGATGGATTGTGGAGCTGTAACTATCGCTTGTCACTCCAAATTATCTATCTAATCTAATTACTAACATACCCATAATTGATCATGTAAGAAGTACGGTATTATTTAAAAGTATTTTGAGCTCGTATTAACTTCTTACTGTAATTAGTGCAATGTGCCTTCCAGTCAGCTGAATCTGCCACTTATAATGACCGAGGTAGTTGAACTGAAAACTTGACTGAACGGCAGGCTTTTCCCAAAATCTCAGAACAGACTCATGCTAAATGGCGAACACTATCAACATGGTGCTTCTATGGAGATCCCCAACAATTTATTGTTAAAATGAACGAGGTGAACATTTATTGCAAGTTTATTCAGCAACACTGCACATTCATATTGCGGACACACGACACTGGTTGCACTCTCCGTTGCGTTGGAATAAACCTGTCCCTTTTGGCATTTGGCAGAAAAATTGAGGTTCCTATTATTATAACAGTACAATATGCGAAAAGAAGTTTTGGGCAAACGTGGCTCTGTGCAACAATCGTCACCCTAGGAGTATGAAAGTTTTAATATTTTTTTCGCTAATTTGCACATAGACTAATCGCCATGGATGTCCTTGTCCGAAACTTTTCTTTGGATTTGCAGTACGTACCAGGTTGGTTGGTTGGCACCTTGCGATGCTGCATATTATCCGAATAGAAGAAGTAACATGGCCAGGAATATGCTGAGCATCGACAGCCAGAATGGCATTTATCTGACCTCACTTGTCTACAGCTTCGCTTTTCCGCAAATCTTAGTGCTCTCATTGTGCCGGGTCTGTTATTTGTGGACATGTGATGCCTTATCTTAATTACACTTCCAAGTGATAGAAAGTATCAATATTGTTACTGACGTGCGTGCTGGTATGATAATGGCACACAATGCTTCTTGAATATGTGCGCGGCCCACACTATTATCTTCAAAGGACGCAATATGTTGAAGGGGAGACACTTGAGCAAACCGAAACTGGAAAAGCATATCTGTAAAAAAATGAATAGCAGATATTTCCGTGACACTTATTTATTCCACATGGCGTTCATGACACTCTATGCCTATGTTCCCTCGTTAACATTGGTCATAATAGCTGCATCCCGCGATGGGCCTGCACCTGCCACGCGCCATTTCGCAGCATTGTGGGCACCAATGAGCCCCATGAAGGTAATTTCCGCCAAAAAAGGGCGACATCCAACCTGGGATGCCGAACCATGGATTGAAAGGCGGCCCTGGGATGTGTGAAAATAAGATATTATTCATATTATACAATACACCTTAATTCATTGCCGAAGAACAAATCTTTAGAAACTTTAGAGAGAATACTGTAGTTGAATCTGAGTTGAATCCGGATATAACATACTCGAAAGGCCAATCCAGGCATGGCTTGTGCATTCGGCTATAACAAACCTTGGTTATAACAGACTGACTTCCGGGGTCCCTTGAAGTCTGTTATATCCGGATTCAACTGTATTTTGAGATGGATGAACTTAAAATGTAACAGGCATGTTACATTTTAAATTCATTCGCATAAGATAGGCCTGCCTATCTTATGCTTTTTTTACAAGGCCTTTTTAGCATAAATGATTAAGGGGCCGGATACATTAATCCAGATTACAGATAACTTTATTGTTATAAGTAACGTGCAAAATCTGTTAGTCATCCATAATTAATGATATTGGACCTAAAAAGTTCAGTTTGTCCTGCCACTATCATGGACATATAATGTGATGGGCTATACTACTTACCAGCTGCAGGTATATTATGGTCGTAAAATGACGGAAAGAAGAGTTACCTGCCCACTGAGGTACAGCAGTCGAGAATCCGCAAAAGGCAATCAGAATGGTCAGTGCGCAGAAAAACAATGCGGATTTCATTTCTGCAAATTACTTGATAGGTCTTTTTTAGAGCAGACCTGAGTCGGTTGTGTGCCGTCCAGCTGCTCTTGGTAAATCACACGTAGACCAGTGATACCTGCCTGTATATGCGTTGCTTCTATATCATTTGTATGACGCATTGTTCGGTTAGAAACATTCCAGTCGCGAATAATATTGATTCCGTCTACGTTTGCTCCTTATGTTGATGCGATATATTGTGATCAGGCGCAGCTTTTCTTCGGAGATATATTGAAACAATGGTGCCGATCTAACTAGCGTTGGAGTTGGCCATGCAACATTGCTCGAACGAGTGTAAAAACTTTTGAGCCGTATTGTAGCTCCTTAATTGGAGAGAACTCATATTCGATTGCTGTAGCGTATAGTAATTATCAGTTGAACCAAGTAATTGATATGGGCTATGTACCTGTTGATGATGCAAGTTTGTGGTCTTATAATATTTCAATAATATTTTGAATGATATATTTATTTATCTTTATTGGCTCTTAATGTCACCCGGCAGCCCACATTATAGGCTATACAGTATATAACTCTGCAATTGCACTCTCTATGGCTTTGTGTATGACGCATTGTTCAGTTCAAACTGTTAAGTGTATAGACTGTTACTATTGGTACTTATTCTACCTTCTGATACTTTGTCAGAAACTGAGCTTGACTTCGGGTCTAAAAATGACTAAACTCCTCTTTCAATAAAGGTACGAGTTGGAAAGACTGCTATTTTATTTCATTTTATTTATTTTATTGTACAACACTTTATTAGCCCAAGGTGCTTGTTACAGCATGTTTGCGAATTCCTTTGGGTTTGCTGATCTCTACCCTTCCAACCTGTCATCTCCCAAGCCTGTGTGGTCAGGTGGGAAGAAAGGTGGTGGAAAATAAGGTGGTCGTTGCAGGTCTGAAATTTCAATCATCAAGAAAGGCAGAATAAGACTCCATATTATAGATAGAATGACCCATGATCTTTCGGAAAACAGTCTTACTTTCTGACGCAGCAGCCAACGAGAGTCCGGCAAAGACACAGTACGTTACCAGCCCGGATGTCGTTAATGCTGATTTCATTATTAGGAAGGCAAGAAAGTGGCTAAGGAACTCGATGGTTGCGTCGAAAATGCGATGCTCTTGGTGCCTCGCACGTCCTCCGATGACTGCTCTATTTTTATCTTGTATAGAATGTAGATGATGCATTGTTCAGTTAAATCGGTTGCCCCATTTTTTTACTGTAACGAAAATGTGTTCTGTAAAAGCAAGCGTGTTCATTTAAAAATGAATAGCAGATTTTTCCTTGACCCTTTTTATTCCACATGGCTTTCATTACACTGTATACTGATGTTCCCTTGTTAACATTGGTCATAATAGCCGCATCCCGCGATGGCTCTGCACCTCCCACGCGCCATTTGACAGCATGGTGGGCAGCTAGGATATATTCTACCAGAGAGCGACCAACCTGGGTAGTAGTTCCATGCACCGAAAGGCGGCCCTGGGATATGTGAAAATTAGAAATAATTAATATCATCAAATACATCTTAATTCATTGCTGAAGAACAAATCTTTAGAAACTTATAAAACTGCTCTGTCCGTCTGCCCTTTCGTCCTGGACAGCTATCAGGGCCTAGACCGCAAGAGATATCGACAAACGGTTATCGGAATCGGATTCAGCGTGGCAAAACTTGGTTTCATGGTCAACTTCCTGTCACCGGCCACTTCCAATTTTCCGCCAAGGTTAAGTCTACACGAGAAATGAGACTGACTACATTCTATGTCATTGTTGTCCTATTTGAATTTCCTCTGAAATGAGAAAAAGCCTACTCGAATCACACTCGCGTGATTTGTCAATCTTGTTATAACAAGAAAGAAACATTGAAAGCTCTATTATTATAATTGAAAAAATATTATATCATGCAAAATCTGTTAGTCATCCATAATTATGATATTGGACCTAAAAAGTTCAGTTTGTCCTGTCACTGTCATGCACGTGATAGGATACTACTTATCAGCTGCAGGTATATTATGGTCGTAAAATGACGGAAAGAGGAGTTACCTGCCCACTGAGGCACAGCAGTCGAGAATCCGCAAAACGCAATCAGAATGGTCAGTGCGCAGAAAAACAACGCGGATTTCATTTCTGCAAATTATTTGATAGGCCTTTTTTAGAGCAGACCTGAGTCGGTTGTGTGCCGTCCAGCTATAGTCTTGGTAAAATCACACCTAGACCAGCAGTAACTGCCTGTACATGCGTTGCTTCTATATCATTTGTATGACGCATTGTTCGGGTAGAAACATTCCAGTCGCCAATAATATTGACTCCGTATACGTTTTGTTGATGCGATATGTGATCAGGAGCACCTTTTCTTCGGAGATTTATTGAAACAATGGTGTCGCTCGATCTAACAAGCGTTGGAGGTAATCATACAACATTGCTCGAACGAGTGTAAAAATATTTCGATTCGGTTGCTGTATCGCATAGTAATATAAGTTGAACCAAGTAATATTAATTGACTTGGGCTATGTACTGTACCTACTTGACTATCATAATTTAAGGGGGTCGCGACCCGAAAAATGTTGTGAACCACTGCTATACAGTATAACTCTGCAATTGCACTCTCTATGTCTTTGTGTATGGCGCATTGTTCAGTTCAAACTGTTAAGTGTAGGCTGTTACTATTGGTACTGGTACTTATGCTACCTTCTGATACTTTGTCAGAAACTGAGCTTGACTTTGGGTCTAAAAATGACTAAACTCCTCTTTCAATAAAGGTACGAGTTGGAAAGACTGCTATTTTATTTCATTTTATTTATTTTATTGTACAACACTTTATTAGCCCAAGGCGCTTGTTACAACATGTTTGCTAATTCTTTTGGTTTTGCTGATCTCTAACTTTTCAACCTGTCATCTCCCAAGCCTGTGTGGTCAGGTGGGAAGAAAGGTGGTGGAAAATAAGGTGGTCGTTGCAGGGCTGAAATTTCAATCATCAAGACGTGTAGCCTAGGTCGTGTATATGTCAACGGAAGGAGAACCTGCTGGGCACAGGCCAAGACAATCTCCGGAATGAGAAAGTAACATAAGAAATACTTGCCCCACAATCACCCATTGTTCGTGATTCGAGTAGAGAAGAGAGTATAATTAATATTTGAAGTCTGCAATTTTTAATAATTTGTTTCTGAAGCTCGACAGTCGCAGTTTCGCGTCACTGAAGCAGCGGTAAGTTCAAGAGGCCGAGGACTGTGATTTGCAGCATTCTATTTCGCAACACGATCTGTCATTATTTTTATCTCTTGCATCCGTAGATAGGTTGGCAGTCTCCAAGGCGGTCAGGGGCCCAGCAAGGGGGGCATCGTAGGCACCATGGACACGTTGGCATACCGCCGATGTAACGTCTTGGCGCCAAATTATAGTCATACGATGGGGGCGGGTAATAGTCTGCAATATTGACATTGTTTCTGATCATGATCATCAGAAGAGTAATAGTAAAAATATTGACAAGTGTTTACCTTGCGGTGCAGCAAGTGAGAGTTCACTTAGGGCCAAAAGCAGCACCAGCACCAGCAGCAGCAGGACACAATATGACTCTGATTTCATTTTGGACAGGCAGAACCAAGTACATAGAGGACTAAAGTTGGTCTGTATCTGGCTCGGTAAAACAGCGCGACAATCTCCGTAATGGAGCATAAAAATGTCGTTCCATTGCGTCTGGAATGACACAGTGTTCGGTATTCAAGTATAGAGGTTAGATATTAATGCCGCACCTCGACTGCTCCCAGCGGATAGTCGAATTACGTAAGCAGCAAATCATATTAACATACCAATATATGTTGAGTGGTATTTTGACGGCGTTAGGCAGTCGGCAGAGGTGTTGAAACAATGGCACACACGGTCATTATCCGTTAACATATTTATGCTCAATTCCTCTGAATAACTTCGGTTACTTATTCACAACCAATTCGTCGAGTGCTATACAGTATAAGCATTGCCAAACGTGTAATTATAGTTGGTCCTGCACCTCCTACTTCTAGTGGAACTTGTGAAATGGGTTAACAGTGATGGAGCTTCAGTATATGTTGTATGCAATGGAAGCTGTCCGTCACATTCCTGGTGGTCAGCTTTGGTCTGGGGTCAAGCAGAAACGTTTCCCTCAACCAAACGAGTGATCTGGAGAGCACCCAATTCCTCCTTGCCCCAATCAGCGACATATAGGCTAGTGTCCAACCTCTTCTCAGATTTAGTGCTGGGGAAGGGGGGTGATGTTTCTATTGTTTCCCCTGCTCCCTGTCAGAAGGTTTTGTCAATCTCTATACCACAAACAGTGACATCGATAGAGCTTCAAAACCCAGTAAAGTTTATATCTCTAACTGTTTCCCTTTTCAAATGAAAAGGGTGGAACGCCATGGTCAAAAATGGGGCACGGGGGGAGGGGATGTGGATCGTCTCTTGTTTCTTCCCCCCTCTCGTGATTTTTGCTTCATTTGCGTAACGCCACAAATGTACATCGATAGAGCATCAGAACTTGGTAAATGGCACCTCTGTAACTTTTCCAGATTTCGAAGAAGAAAAAAAAACAGACGCGAAGTATCAACCCCTTTTTGAAGGTGTTCCGTCCACCTCCTGTAAGGCATACGAGGTGTGTAGTAGTCCTCTCTAGGTATTAGCATCCCAGGCGTGTTTTTATTTTTTAAGGGTCCTAGAGCAAAAAAAGTTAAATTAATAAAATAAAATTTAGCGTTAGACCCAATGTTCCCAATAAATTTATAACATTGAGCTATGCAAAATAGGCCTACTCTCGGGAGAGTAATGCCTGCTACAAGAAAAGGGATACCGATAGAAACATTTTGACTTCAAATTCAAACTCAGCGTAAACTAATACATAATAAAACGTGAAAATGGTTCATATAACAAAACCATTGTTGACCATAATTATTTTAGTCACACTGAGCAATCTGCAGTGTAGGCTACTTTCCGCAAAATAACGTATGGGGTATGGCAGTTACAAATAATGGAGGGTGATGGAAACTTTCTGACTTCATATTCAGAATCAGCGCGCTTATTATCAGTAGGCCTATTGAAGTCTGAACACATGCATGGTGACCCTAAAGTCTGGACACTCATGGTGACCCTCCTAAGAATTTCCCTGCATGCCCCCTGCATGCCCTCGCCATGGGCCACATGGCAGGGCCCCCTGGCAGGGCCCTGACTATAACACTCACACGCCACTTCGGATATAGTAGACTCGGATGTAATAGCCTGTAACGCTTTTCTGTAACGCTCGAGTTTGCCTGCATGCCCCCCCTCTATACGGACCCGATTTAAAAGACGTATTCACGTCAAAAATTATCCATGATCATCATAGGAGTAGTAAATGATAAGTGTTTACCTTGCGGTGCAGCAAGTGAGAGTTCACACAAGTCCAGAAGCTGCGGCAGGGATTTCATATTGGACAGGGAGAACCTATAGCCTTGGTCGTGTATGTCAACGGAAGGAGAACCTGCTGGACACAGGCCAAGACAATCTCCGGAATGAGAAAGTAACATAAGAAATACTTGCCCCACAATCACCCATTGTTCGTGATTCGAGTAGAGAAGCGAGTATAATAAATATTTGAAGTCTGCAATTTTTAATAATTTATTCCTGAAGCGACAGTCGCAGTTTCGCGTCACCGAGGCAGCCGTAAGTTCAAGAGGCCGAGGACTGTGATTTGCAGCATTCTATTTCGCAACACGATCTGTCATTATTTTTATCTCTTGCATCCGTACACAGGTTCGCAATCTCCAAAGCGGTTAGGGGCCCAGCAAGGGGGGCATCGTAGGCACCAGAGACACGGTTTCTTACTGCCGCTGTAACGTCTTGGCTCCAAATTATAGTCATACAATGGGGGCGGGTAATAGCCTGCAATATTGACATTGTTGCTGATCATGATCATCAGAAGAGTAATAGTAAAAATTTTGACAAAAGTGTTTACCTTGCGGTGCAGCAAGTGAGAGTTCACTTAGGGCCAAAAGCAGCACCAGCAGCAGCAGGACGCAATATGACTCTGATTTCATTTTGGACAGGCAGAACCAAGTACATAGAGGACTAAAGTTGGTCTGCATCTGGCTCAGTAAAACACTGAGCGCGACAATCTACGTAATGGAGCATAAAAATGTCGTTTCATTGCGTCTGCAATGACACAGTGTTCGGTATTCAAGTTGAGCTTAGATCTTAATGCCGCACCTCAACTGCCCCCAGCGGATAGTCGCATTACGTATGCAGCAAATAATATTTCTGGGTCATTAACATACCAGTAACACATGTTTTTGGGGGGATTTTAATTTGAAATTGAAACAAGTCTGCCTAATCCCATATTGAACTGGGAACTGCTGGTAAGCATTGTACTCCACCTTGAATAGATGCATCGTAGAAACGCTGGCCTCGAACTCAACGCCTCTTTGGAAATGAGTCATTGCTCGAAAAATCCAACAAAGTTGAGTGGTATTGACGGCGTCGCGTCGGGAGCATAATTAGGCAGAGGTGTTGAAACATGGCACACACGGTCATTATCTGTTAACATATTTATGCTCTATTTCTCTGAATAACCTCGGTTACTTATTCATAACCAATTCGTCGAGTGCTATACAGTATAAGGATTGCCAAACGTGTAATTAGTTGGTCCTGCACCTCCTACTTCTAGTGGTTGTGAAATGGGTTAACAGTGCTGGGGCTTCAGTATGTTGTATGCAATGGAAGTGTATTGTAAGCTGTCCGTCACATTCCTGGTGGTCAGCTTTGGTCTGGGGTCAAGCAGAAACGTTTCCGTCAAGCCAACGAGTGATCTGGAGAGCACCCAAGTCCTTCATGCCCTGATCAGCGACATCATCCTTCATCGTGAAGACATGAGCGAGTGCGCCTTGGTGGTGTCCACTGACTTGTCCCGTCCGATAGATCATCCGGGACAGGATCTCCTCCTCCTCCGACAGTCGGACAGGTACCTTCCTTGCCTCTCAATCCGGATGAACAAGTTCCCTCACTCGTTTGGAGACTATCCCTGGCTGACCAAGCAGGACCAGCTCCTGGACTTCCGGACAGTCCCTCCGCAGCTGCTGTCCCGGGTGTGGTCTGGCATGTCCTGCACTCTGCACGTCCTCGTCCCTTCCACACCGGCCACTCTCGGACAGCTTCTGATGCACGCTGCCTCCGTGGTGAAGCTCGCTCCTGGACAGGACAGATTCCTGATCCACTTCCAGCAGTCACCGGACACGGACCACATGCGCCGAGTGATGATGTCCCCTCCGGCCAGTTCACTCAGACTGAAGGTGTCCACCTGGATGGAATCGGGACACCTTCGGATGGAGACCGTCTGCTTCTTCTGCGGACAAGGTGGGCACCAGAAGATCCGGTCACTTGGCAAGTTCCGTCCTGGCAGCACTTACAACGCTGATTACATTTTTCGGAATGAAGAATTCAATTTAAATGGAAGAGTTGTGATATTTGGTGTCGTGTATGACCATACTGACTTGGAAGCAGCCAGGCGGAAGAGAAGAGAGCACGGCGACATGACACTGACAGCAGAAGTGAGATTCCTTCTGCTTATGGAAGACACACTGAGGTGCACAGTCCAATTAAAAGACATGGTCATCGAAGACGAGAATATTGAGTCCCGATATGAAAACGGTTCTTGGGGGGGACTACTTAAACCTGTCATTAACGAGGAGGTTGACGTTTTGCACTCCATTTATCTTTCTGGTGAGGTTTACCCCTTCATTACCTACACCTCTACAATGGCACCTCTCTTCGGTACATTTCTGACCCGACTCCCTCGTCGGGTCGTCACTTGGAGAGTGTTTCATAAACCATACGAATCTTTGTTTTGGGTTGCATTTGCAGTCACCATCACCATTTGTGCGCTTTCTTTTCATTTGGTATCAAAGAGGACTGCGGGTCATGCAGGTCATGCCATGACCTTATCCGAGTCTGTTGCCCTCGTCCTTCGGCATCTGGTCAGGCAGCCCGAAATGTCTGCAACAGTGAGACTTCCCCTGCTACTTGCTACGGCCTTTTCAGTCTTCACAATAGTGGTGATCTGCGGATACGAATCAAAGATCGTGTCTCTGTTGACCAGTCCTCCCGATGAATTCGTGCCCACAACTACTCAGGAGCTCGTCGATTCCAACTGGAAAATTGAAGCGACACTGTTCGAGTACATGGTGATTCAGTCGATTGCATCCGGATTCAACGGTACGACAGTGAGACAAATAATTAAAAACCTGAAAATGGTGGAGAGTGTTCCATCGTGCTTAGATAAAACAGCTTCTCATGATGTTGCCTGCTTCGGAATAAACGTGTTTCTAGACAATCAGGTTCACAGTCACATGAGCAGCGGAGGGAAACTGCTGGTTCAGCAAACCAAGGACACTATTTTGCCAACATTTATTGTCGGCATCTTGTCAAGAGGAAACGCACCATTATTTTATGCCAGCGAAGTATGCATCAGAATAATGACGGAGTTCAATTTGGCAAATAAGTATGTACAAGATGAGTCATTCACGAATTTTCTATCCATTTTGAATCTTATTGTTGCGGCAGAGGAGCATAATGTTGAGAGGAAACTGCAAGAGGAGCTGATCAATATTCAGAAATTGTCGTCTCTTTTCTACACTTGGATGCTGGGACTAGTGATTGGATTTGTTGCTTTCATTGCAGAAGTAGTAGTGTCACGAAATATTTGCCCCCATTTTAGTGCAAAATAAGGGCATGCTGTAAATCCCTCTGCAATGGATCATCGCCATGCATGAAACACAATAATGGACCGAGCTAGCATCTGCCACATTTTCAAACATTTTATTTCACAAATTTCATTGATTGGACAGTAATTATTTCTTGCACCTGATGTGTGAACCTCCAAAAATCATCACTCAATGCAAACTTGGTTGCTCTAGCCTGTTACACATGCGTATTAGTCGCCTAGGCAAGCAACATTTTTCATAAGAAAACTGCACTTTATGAGGAGAACACCAAACTTAGCATACATCATGTCCACACCTATTGTCAACG
>JYFJ02006905.1:0-17617 GCA_000934665.2 Catajapyx aquilonaris
CTTCACCCAGTCTAAGGCTGAAAAGTGTACGGACATACGGTGTAATGTGCTGCATACAGTTTGATTGTTGCACATAGTTATATTTTACATGCACGAGATTACCTCAAGGAATTCATCTCCTCAGTCACACCCTGATAATATTTGGGAAGGTTTATACGGAGTTGCTTAACTTGGGCCTGTGTACTTCGGGACCTGGCCTCCATTTCCTCAATCGCCTCCTTAACTTCCAAAGCTGTTCTTTTATCAGACTCGAATATTTCTTGTAATTCACATAGTTCTGCAACATAACAGATCATATGAGCAAATTCGACATAATATGCTATTATTCATCCACGGAATAGTATATAGTATTACACATCACAATAAAGTTAAGGCCTATATCATTGTGCTTCTTTGGAAGTCACGTCAGTATTATGGTTACGGTGGAGGTTACACGACATTTTTATACAGGGTGTCTCAACGGGAAGGCCCACTTTTTAAATAGGTCGTGCGATCGACTTAATCAGTAGACCATAATTTTTTATTTTATTTATTTATTTTCCTACCCCTTGCTCAGGGATAATGCCCTGCTTCGGGGGACACATTTCCAGTTTCCACTTTACAAAATTCCTTATATCTCTATTTCACTCTTCCCTATTACACTCGTAATTTATACGCTAACAACACTGGCCTTTTGTAAGTTTTGTAGTAAAAAAGTGAATAAAGAAGATAAGAAAAGAAGAGAAGAAAAGAGGACAGAAAATTTGAATATTGGAGGACATCTCGTATGAGTTCCTTTTACGGGACTTCAAAATTGCTTTAGTATGCAGAAAATTGAATTCGTTTGGTAACATTTTGAAAAAACTTAAATAAGGCAAAAATGTGTTTTTTTGTGATGACATGGTAGAGCAAATGGTAATGTGAGGGTGAGTATCTGGGAACATTGTACTTGTATAAGTGGTTAGTTCTCGGAGTCGAAAAGTATCTGCATTCATAAATTAAGTGATAATTATGCTGTCAGTGGTTCCTTCGTGTTGGATCATTCACAAAAATATTCATTAAAAAGTATAATTGAATCTGCTTTCAAACGTACATACTTTGAATCATTTCTTAAGTTTGCTATCATTCGTAACTGTATAATTGGAATACCATAAGTTAAATATTTTTCCTGGTCATAACTGGATTTAATTTCTTTGTAATACAGATATCTCGTAGTTTGTTGTATCATCACGAGGGTTTTATTTTTTATGTTTGACTTTAAAGTTTCAATTATTGTTGAGGGTAAGTTTATAAAGCGTTCATCCCAGCTTATATCATACATTTGAACTAGGTGTTTACATGCGTATAACCAATTATCTCTGATCTGTGGGTTATCTTCGTTCGTTTTTTGTGAGTATGTGTAAGCTTCCTTCACTAATAATCTGTTATTTTCAGTGTTAATTAACTTTTCCATGTTCCTGATAATCGTTTTTATTCATGTTACTGTCAGTCGTATTATTCGTGTTTCTAAGTAAATAAAATAGTTTGCAGTATTTTTTGGGAGTCCAAGGAACCTTTTAACAAAAATAATTTATTGGAATCTTAATCAGTAGAGCATAATGTAATTATATATATGTAAATGAGTGTGTAAGAATGGGACACTGAATGGGACTGATCAAATGCAAAAAGTGTCCACCTTCTTCGAGACACAATTTTTGTTCATGTTTCATCGTAATTATATTCTGATACACGCCTCAACATACAATCCTGTGTCAATATTTCCTATTTTGGTCATAATGTTTGCTGGAAGATCCCAATGGTTCGTATATCCTCCTGAGACCTGATGTCCAATATATTGGATATATTTGATTTTGAGGAGGGGCGGACACTTTCAGCACTTGATGTGATGGTAAGTCGTTCTCTCATTCTTACACTCTCATTTACATACTGTATAGTTACATTACTGATATCTATTTAATATATTTATGAAGTCGCTCGCACGGCCTATATTTAAGAAGTGGAACTTCCCGCTGAAACACCCTGTATTTAAGTGACTTGATTAATTTAGCTCTTTCCCATGCACATTAGGCATTTAGTTATTACACTGGCATAGTGGCTATAGCATAATTAGGGTTGAGGTTGAAAACTGCACTGTACAACCATAAACCTTGCTGAATTTGCTCGTGTCCAATTATTATTCGAAGAATAAATATATATAATAATATATATAATAATAATTCATACCCCGTTATCAGCCGGCGCGGCGGCTCTTTGGGGGGGGGGGGGGNGGGGAATTTTTGTTTTGACTGGAACTCTTTGCTTTAATTTTATTTGCTTTTTTGGGATATGATACGGATGGAAGGAAGCGGCTGTGGCCTGTTGTTACGGAAACGACCCCGGAATTATCCTGGGAGGACCGTGGAAAACCGTGGAAAACCACGGTCAGGGTCGCCGGCCCAGGGATTCGAACCCAGGACCTCCCGATTAGCAGGCGGACTCTATATCCACTACACCAATCTGCTTCGGTTCGAAGAATAAATATTATTGTGGGTAAATGAACGCGGGCGTAAGCTGTTTAAATGCAAGAGAAATTCAGTTAACAGCTCCGGCATCTCAGAAATGCAGAAAATATCATATGGCCATGCACATAAATTAATTGTGCGTTGAGTTACAGAAAATGATACAGAAATCTCTGTGACCATTGTTATTTGCCTGTTTGGGAAAAAAATAATCCTGCCGGTTGGAAAACTGGTTGTTATACAATACTTCATAGCCGTTATACAGGGTGTATCTGAACTCAGTGCCCCGACGTATATGACTGCCTTCCTAGCCACCAGAGGATCGATTTAAGTATAGGAGTCATTATGTCTGGCCGCCGCATTAATCTGGGTTTACATGTGAGCGAAATGATCAGCGATTTGTATCGCCAGCGATGAAATCCTAACGAAAGCAGTGATTTGGGCCGAAAGTAGCAATCGCGTTTAAGAATGGAGGGCCTCGGCGATGACATCGCTCAAGGAGATGGCGACGACATCGTAGCTCACTTGTGGCGTATTCGGGTGGCTGTACTGTGACGGCGTGTGGTGACAGAAAGGCACCCGCCTGTTTTCGTTCGATTTCCAACATGGCGTCAGGAGGGCTCTTATTGAATTGCTGTATGTTATACCGACCTGCAACCTGTAACCACCTACTCACCACCACTCCCAAGGGTCCCTTGTTCCACCAAAAACACAAAAGCCGAGTATATTCGCGATACAGGCCGAGGGAGTCTCTTCGCCATTCCAAAATTCGAGCCATAAACAACCCGATCGTCTTTTGTCTCCTTCCGATAGTCCTTTGCGCGGGCGATGCTGTAGGCATGCTGTGGCGATGCTGTTGGCATGCCGTGGCGATGCACGTCGCCGGCATGTAAACACACGGGCGATGCTTAAGCGCTATCGCTTGAGTCATGACGTCAGAACCGCTACAATTCACGGTCGAAATGCATCGCCGCGATGCATTTCGCTGATCATTTCGCTCACATGTAAACCCACCTTTACTGAGATACACTCTTTAGCGATTTTTGCCTAATCGCTCCTTCTGACTTTTAAATATAATTTTCTGGTGTAACTTGCCAAAGAGGCCTTACCACCTGTGGGCAACAAACCAACAAAGTCCGGCCCCCAGACCTTCCAGAGCCTTCTGACGGGAAGGGTTCGATGGGTGGCCTAACCGACAGGATATTTTGTACTACATGTTTGCGGCCAATTATCTCCGTAATGCGGCGACCAAACATAATGACTCGTATACTTAAATCGATCCTCTGGGGGGGGGAGGTGTGGTGGCCGTGATGGTAACGTCACGGCTTGCTGTGTGAAAGGCCCCAGGTTCGATCCCCGCCAGGGGAACTATCCTTTCACCTGCGTCGGGAGGGTCTCTGACCTGCACCAAGGAGGTGTCTGGCAACCTAACCTCCTGGGGAACAGCACATGACCCGTTATTCAGACGTGCACCTTGCACCCATGTTCCCTCCCCAAAAATCCCTATCCTTTCCCCATGTCCTTTCTTCCTTGCACCGGAGTTAGAAGAAAAAGTTGAAAATTGAAGGAGATGGTGGTAATCCACCCCCCTCAAGACCCTTAAAAACGGTCATTACGGGGTAATTACAAAAAAAAAGAATCGATCCTCTGGTGGCTAGGAAGGCAGTCATATACGTCGGGGCACTGATTTCAGATACACCCTGTATACTTCAAAGTAAAAGGAGGTGACATAACTGATGTCATGGTGATAATTTGCCATTACATTTTTTTAACTGAAAAGAACATAGGCCTACTACTACTGTAATAACATTGTGTGAAAATGGCATTTGTGACACCCTCTTTATAATATATTTTTATCATGTCTGTTGCTGATGTTGTTGGGGAGGGAGAGAGATTGTAGTTCTTGACGAGTTGACCTTCGCATTTTTAGTACCGTAGCAATTGATGATTACTGTACTGATTTCGATTATTTCCACATTAACAGTGCAGCAGACCTGTTTCGTAATTATTTTCAAACAGTAATTAAAATAAATGCAACAGTTGTATTTGTGACTTCCTCGTGCCTTTCATTTTTTGATGTATAATGTATATTATGAGGCAGTTCATGTCACAAATATCTGAACATTTAGAAAATATGAAGTGAACCTAACTGGCATGGTACCGACTGGCTCATCCACTGGATACTGTTCGGACAAAAAAGATGGGACACCCTGTATGCATGCAGGGAGATCCACATACAATGTCCGTTGTAGTGGGAGGTTTTCATCCAAGACGGTTAATTTTAAGCAGTTAATTTTAATGGTTAGATTAAAAGTATTAGTTAATCATATTAGGTTGACTTGATTGATCTATATCCCATCTCTGAATGGCAATTGGGAGTTGCCCATTTGAACTATTGGCTTCTAAAGTCAATGAGAGAAAACTATATTTTACTGGCCAGTTCTATGCAGTAGGCTTCCTTGCAGGCGTAACAAAGGGTGAGTCAACGCAACATATCACTAATACTTTATTAACTAGGGCCTACTAAATGTAACAATATTGATACATTTATGCTTATAATATACAGCTTAGTTACAAAAATTGCAAACTACGAGTAGCGTAAAAAGGAATATTTCGATTGGAACACCCTTCATGCTATTATTATAATAATATGTAAAGGTACTCACCAGCTTCTATCTGCAATTTTTTCTCTTTTACCCCCTCTCTCTTCAGTGTCACCGATTTCTTGACTTCTAAGACATCCTCCAGTTCTTCTTCTAATGGTTCCCGCACCTCGGCTACATCTTCCTCTGCTTGTTGTAGCAAATCGCGTAAGCCCTGCCGATGTCAAAAATTATTACACTGTGAATCTTGCTTTAATTTAGCATCCAGATACTGTCTAGCAAGTAGATATGTCTAGATACTTACATCCAGATCTCTCCCTTGCGGATGATCGCCTGTCGTTTGTAGCTTTCTCGAGAACGGCAGTCTCTTTTGTACTGGAGTTCACTTATTTCAGTTCTGGCTATGCTAATTCTTTGATGTGAGAATCTGACTCGGCCTTTTATAGTGTATTCTTTCGCTTTTATCGTTTGGTAAATGCTACATAGGTCATGTAAAAGACATCAATAAGGGTAGCGATCGTTAAGTTTTGCTTAAAATATACTAAATATATAAATAACAAGAGGTCGGAGAGTTAAATTCCGAAATTTACAGCCTTCAAAGTTAGGCTGCTCAAAATGTTTCTTTCATGCGTAATTCATTATGAAAAAGAAATTATAAGTCGTGATTAAAGAAACACAATACTAACTCATCATATCGTTTTACGGCGTCCTCAGCGAAGGCGTATTCTTTTTTCGCGAGGTATATCTTCTGCATAAGCTCTCTCTCTTTTGGCATGTAGAGGATGCTCTAAAATGTACCACCTCATTTCGCACACTGATCATTTTTTCAGTGGTCTCCCGTAGCTGAAGAATGGGCAGGAAGTTGACAGTACATGAATATGTAGGAGGAAATTTCTTGAGAAGCTATTGAGTCGCACACGATTAATATTGTGTGCATCAGAATATATTATTGATCTCACATAGATTTTCATCGGTGCAAATGCGAGGCAGGTTTGTACAAGAAACTGCTCCTGACACCAGGGCCGGATTTAGACCTTGGGGGGCCCGGGGCGATCTTGGTTAGGGGGGCCCCTCGAACGTAGAAATTTAAAAAAAATACAGCAATAAGGCAGGTGCGTATGCAGAAAAGTTTCGGGTGGGGGCCCAGTTCATAAGCACTGGGTGAACAAGCGGTAAAGGGCGGGGAGGAAGCCCGCCGCAGCCGCAAATTTTTGGGGGGTTCAAGGTCACACATTGCTTAGGTGAATGTGGGATATTTGAATTGGTGTATTTGATAAAATTGGTAGCACTTTTTCCAAAAAAATTATGAATTAGTAATTTCTAATGCTATTTCCGGCTATTTCAAACATTTCGTGGGGGGGCGACCCGCCTGGGCCCCCCTCCCCACCAGCCAGAATACGCCACTACGAATAATTCACTGCCACGGGAAAGCTCCCGACACTACTTTGACTCCCGAGCTGGATAGTCCGGACGTTAAGGGATTCAACCGTGCATTTGGTGAAAAAAGCATGAAATTTGGTACATATGTCCCTGAGAGCATACTCTTCAAATTCAGATATGGCGCCACGCCCGTTTTCGCCCAGGAGGCGGGTTGGCTACACTGAAGCGAGTGACAAGTCGTTTTCTGAGCGAACTATGCTTCCTAGGCGGATATGTGCCAAACAAATGTTGTGGAGAAGCATGTATCCTACAAAAAGTATATAATAATAATAATAATAATAATAATAATAATAATAATAATAATAATAATAATAATAATAATAATAATAATAAATTTGTGGGTAATGCTTTCACCCCTGCCGGGGTATATAGCATGGACCTTTATTGTATTTTGAGATGTTAAGTACATGGTGCCTATTTCATGAAAGCCCGGGCCCACGGGCAGGATGACAGGAGGGGATGTGCAAGTGCAGTGCGGTAACGGTGCTTGGTCGTTTTGTGAACTCCCCGGGTGGTTTAGTCTGTGGATATACCACCCGAGACGAAGCCAGAGACGACCCCAGAACTCTGCACGAGATGAAGGGGGTGTCCCCGGGCCGGGATCGAACCCGGAACCTTAACATCCGTGGGCGCGCACGTTACCGCGGCGCCACTCCGTCTCCCCACCTACAAAAAGTATATAGTAACATTTCCACGTACGGTCAGTATTTTCGGAGCTACAGCGACTTGAACCAAATTAAGGGATTGAAAAAAAGTCAGTCGTGCATTTGTGAAATTTGGTAAGAATGTCCCTGAGACCATACTCCTCCAATCCAGATATGGCGCCACGGTCGTTTTCGCCCAGGTGGCCTGTAATTGCGGGTTGGCTACCCTTCAGCGAGTGAAAAGTCTGTTTCTGAGCGAACTATGCTTCTCAGGAGGAAATGTGCCAAACAAAGGCTGTACAGAAACATGTGTTCTACAAAAATGTATAAGTACCTTGTCCACGTAGAGTCCTTATTTTCAGAGCTGCAGTGACTTGAAAAATACTTTTCACTCGCTAAAGAGTAGCCAACCGGCAATTACGGGCCGCCGCACAGTGGGTTAAAAGGCAATTCTAGCAACTAAAAAGTCGCTGTCGATTTCATTATTGCTTTTAATTGAATATTTGGAGTTATGCTAGTGCGAAACACTTGTTGATGAATAGAAGACTGGAAAACTCAATAAAATAAATCATTCCAATGCAAAGAATACCCGATATCATTGAAGTCACTCACAATGTCACTTATACATACGAAAATGGTATTACAGGGCTTAAAATTATTTGATTTCTCTTTAAAAAACCCCAATTAATACCGATCATACACAGTGACTTGGGCATCGACAAAAGTTTCGAATTCGACGTCATTTGATGCCTCAAAATGTTCAGTATGTGTTTCAATTGTAGATCTAACCTTTCCTCGAAGCATCCATTATATGACAACTTACCCTCAGATCTCTTCCGTACGAACAATGACCTCCACACTGCCACCTTCCCTAGCTGAGACTGAGTGCAGGTGGGACTGATTTCGGCCGGTGATTCCCCCATTTCGGGCAGTTTGCCAAGTCATGGCCTCATCCATTGTTTATTTATAGCCCACATTTATTGCCCCAAAGGATCGGGAACACAATGCACTGCGTTCCCTGTTCATTGTAATGTAAGCAATGTAAAAATGTGATTTTTGTCCGGCTTTTTTGCAATCCCCGGCACTGTGCACCCTCAAGATTCCTCCATGGATGCCACGTTGTTGAATGGTCCGAAATACAGGCGAAGCTCAGTAAACTGATAGTAAATCGCAATTTTGGATTTGGGTTCATTGCCACCCCCTCTGATTGCTGCGTGTATGAGGGGAACATATTTCTCGCTATTATCGAGCTTTAAAAATGTATTGGCAAATAATGGCAATTTATTTTGTGCGTAATAAAAACTTTAGTAGTTATACTTGTTATCCTATTTAAAAATTTGCCGCCACCTTGCGAATTTAGTAGTTAAAAGTCAGTGTATAATTCACAAATGTAGCAAATACTTCTTATGACGACCGCTGCTGTTCTTAATTTTTTGGCGCAGAATAAATTCATATTTAAAAGACAAATATATGGCAAAAATTAAGTACATATGTTGACGTATAATTTACACTAAATAAAATTTTAATAGACAGTTCTGCATTTGGAAGGAGGTTGTTGCAGTCAGACGTTGGAATTCGGTCTGAATGATTAGAAAACTGATCCTGCAAAAATAACCACGTTTGACGTCTCAATACCAATTACCACGTTCACAAAACACTTTGTTGTGCATTGTAAGATAAACTCTGGTTATCTAGCCACTATTTGGTACCAGAATGTTCAAAATCCGTGATGGTCAGTTTTTGGACTTTTTAGTTGCTAGAATTGCCTTTAACCCACTGTGCGCCGGGGCGAAAACGGGGGTGGCGCCACATCTGGATTGGAAGAGTATGGTCTCAGGGACATTCTTACCAAATTTCATGCTTTCATCATCAAAGTGCATGGCTGACCCTTAATTCCCTTTATTCCATTACTATGGGTTCAAGTCGCTGTAGCTCTGAAAATAAGGACTCTACGTGGAAAAGGTACTTCTACATTTTTGTAGAACACATGTTTCTGTACAACCTTTGTTTGGCACATTTCCTCCTGAGTCCTGAGAAGCATAGTTCGCTCAGAAACAGACTTTTCACTCGCTGAAGGGTAGCCAACCCGCAATTACAGGCCACCTGGGCGAAAACGACCGTGGCGCCATATCTGGATTGGAGGAGTATGGTCTCAGGGACATTCTTACCAAATTTCACCAATGCACGGCTGACTTTTTTTCAATCCCTTAATTTGGTTCAAGTCGCTGTAGCTCCGAAAGTACGGTCCGTACGTGGAAAAGTTACTATACACTTTTTGTAGGATACATGTTTCCCCACAACATTTGTTTGGCACATATCCGCCTAGGAAGCACAGTTCGCTCAGAAAAAGACTTGGGTCACTCGCTTCAGTGTAGCCAACCCGCCTCCTGGGCGAAAACGGGCGTGGCGCCATATCTGAATTTGAAGAGTAGGCTCTCAGGGACATTTGTACCAAATGTCATGCTTTTTTCACCAAATGCACGGTTGACCCATTATTCCGCCCTTAACGTCCGGACTAGGAGGTTCGTCAGTATCTTCACAAGTAGCTAACTTTTAATTTTTAATAATAAAATGAAATATTTTAAACTTTTTGGGGGGCCCCCTTGGAAGGGGGGGGGGCGGGGCGATCGCACCCTACGCACCCCTATAAATCCGGCACTGCCTGACACTAATGTGATCTCAGGTCTGATGCACACAGCAAAGCATTGTCAACCACACAAAAATCGCTACGTCCTGCACGATTTTGTGACCTACCACTAAGTCCCATTTTCGTAGTTTCCTCGCAGTCGCAGGAATGATTCTTGTAATATCGATCGTGTTCAATACTAGTTTGGTGTGCTTGTTGAGCATCTTCAAGTGCTTATGGTTTACAGCTTTATCAGTTCTTTTCGCCTCGTCGATTTTTTCATCGACTTCGGTCAAGGTGACCTCTACCTTGGCTAGCTCTTCCTTAGATTCCTTCCAATGTGCCATATAGTTTTGTCGTAGAATTATTTTAAAATCCATGTTGAGCTTCATACATTCTAAGTACATAAGAAAAATATTCGCATGAAGTGAAAGTGAATGTAATAATAATAGGCATGTCACCTACTAACCGAGTAAAGTTTTTTGTCTCTTGTTTGCCTTTTGTGCCATTGCATTGTTTTCACTAGAAAGTGCCTCTAACTTGGCCTTCACCATTGCGTCGTGCTCTTGTAGGTACGCGATTCTTTCTCTGAGGAACCGTAAATTGGACTTAAACTCGTCCGTCACCTCCAAATGACCACTCCACAATTCCTCTGGGAATTGAAGAAAAAGTGAATAAACTTATATCAGGTATTTGCCTAGGCTAAACGATAATTATATGTAATTCAGTTGCGAATGAAACTTACCAACTCTTTCTAGGGACGCAAGAGCTGCTCTAGCGTGCTTGCTAGAGTACTTCGTAAAAGGTTCCATCGAGTAAGGCATGGCTGCTGTATAAAACACGCACTGAAAAAAAAAACCGCCTACCTCACCGATGGGTTACTGACCAACAATGAAACATGCTGGTTGTTTACTCTGGCAGGAAAGTCTCCATGGGCACAATGATTGCCGTTGCGACGCAACATGCGAGGCTTCTAGAGGCATATCTAAAATAAGTCAGAACGGTTCTTCTCAACTTATAAAACTCAGGCACTCATCTGCTACGCAATAATTAACTAATGTCATGTCGCACCCAAACAAGTCAGACAATATAGCAGATCTTTAGCACATTTTATGATAACTGATAATACGTCAAGCTGATAATTATGGAGGCCTGGCCAAAGTATAGTATTAAGCTCTTTGGGCCTGGCTTGTGGGCTAAGATGCTGAAAGAGGAAGAGGAAATCGGCTGGGTAGGAATCTCTGTGTAAAACCGCGAAACTGACTGCTGGCAGATTTTTCCTTTCTGCAAGTAATTAGGCAACCGGTACCTGTGAAAATTTGACGTTTTAAATGTAAACAGCCAATATCTTACACGCTGTATTGTCACCATTTTGAATTTAATTTATGTGAAAATACCTGATACCGGTACATAATGCCACCAGTTGGTTTCTGATGATAGGCCTAACAATCATTTTACCTATGACGATAAAATAAAAAAGGGGCTGAGATGTTTCAGTTTCCGCAAACCATTAGAATTCCAAAAATGCTCCCCCCCTGTAACCCAAATATGGCCGCTGAGCTACAACCGAAAAATAACCAATTTAAAGCAACGATCGTAATGAACTATACTACAAACATTGTTAGGCAAAGACGGGAGAATTATAATTGTTGTAAAAAATCTACCACCCAGGTTGGACCACTTCATATGGGTTGGCCTATGGCTGGCCCTATAAAAATTATAGCGACAAAATTTTAAATGTGTCTCGGCTTGCCTAAAATTAGAGACCTTCTGCCAACATGTTCGATTCGTCGGCATCAGGTAGGCCTATTCTAGCCTACATAAGAATCAACCATTACCCTAGGCTTAGCTAGGGCCTAGGGCCTAGGTGATGAAAATTTCGAGCCCGTGTTGCGAACCACGGTTGTGAACAGACTATCCCACTGCGACATGTCGCGCATGAAGCATCACTGTCGAGGAATACTTATATACGCGGTATTTATGTTAGGTTCAAACTCCGAAAACGGCCATTGGGCGGGAAAAAAACGTCCAGATTGCGGAACGCTCTATGCTGGCTCTATGTCAAACCATCAGCAGAATTGATGGTTTGACATGGAGCATTCCGCAGATTTCAGATTTTGGGATATTTGTATATATGCATCTATAAAATAGGACAGCTTTGGGATGAGAAAATTTAATGCCTTCACATGATATTCATATGCATTTCTTAATTATAGATTACACATAAACCCTGAAGGAAGTTTTTGATAATTTCTGAATAATTTTTGAATACGTGCTGATACAGGTAATGATGCCAGTCATATCACAGTCACATGGAATTTTCCATATGTGACGCACGATACAAAAAAACTTATGGATTTTGGAATTTTTGATAAATGATTCTCAACCTGTACAATTTACCACGGTCTTGATCCCATTCAGGGGCCAGCGATAATAATCAGCCACCTCCCACCTGGACATCTCATTCCAACGATACAATGAACCCTCCAGTGACTGGTCAGGCCACGCAAAAGGTGTAATCAAGGTTGCAAAAAAAACAACGTTTTTTCTTCTTCGTAAAAAAATTGGGTTTAAACCACTGAGGTTTAATTTCAAATTTCTGGTTAAAATTTATTTAAACAAGTTGGGACTTCTTATCATCTACATAGCCCATTCTCAACTCATAGTGAGGTAAATAATAAGTTATACAGGGAGGTGTAGATGGCCTAGAGGGTAACGTCTCGGCTTGATGAGTGAAAGGCCCCAGGTTCGATCCCCGCCTGGGGAACTTTCCTTTCACCTGCGTCATCGTCAGGAGGGTCTCTGACCTGCACGAAGGAGGTGTCTGGTCTGGCAACCTATCCTCCTGGGGAACAGCACATGACCCATAGCTGCCCATAGCTATGACATTGCACCTTGCACCCATGTTCCCTCCCCAAAAATCCCTATCCCTTCCCATTGTCCCTGTTTCCTTGCACCGGTGAATGAACCAGAAAATATATACAGAAAACTGATGGTGGTATGCCACCCTCCTATAGCACCCATAAGGGTCATCACGGGGTAAACTAATAATAATAAGTTATACATTTGATTAAGAAAATGTATCTCGCTGAAAATTATAATTATCTGGCAAATTGAAAGCTGAAACACAAAACATGGTAGGTTATAATTTTGAGAACTACAATGTAGAGATTTCATACAGAAATGTTGCTTAAATGTTACAATATTTTATAAGTAAACAAAGAACAAAATAGTGGCATTGTGTAATACTGTACAATACTAAAACTATTAACTAAACTTTTAACTTGAGTTCAGAAAGCACTAACATTCTATCTTCTATGCCTACAACAACCTTATGAATGATTTAAACATTAAAAGATAAAATAACTATGAACACTATTTATCTTGTGGAAAACATTTTTCTGTTTGTATTTTCTGTTTACGTTTTCACATCACCATTAAATACTTTAAACAGAAACACAACAAGTTTAGATTCTTTCTCTGTGACCAATCGATTACGTAGTTTTGAATGCACTAACCCAAATGATGAAAAAATATATATATCTTTCAACACTTGCTGAAGAAGTCTGTGGTGTAACTGTGTAAGCAACTGTTCACTAATGAGAAAAACCTTGTCATTAAATTTATATCATTCTTTTGACTTCATTATCAAAAAGTAACTCTTGAAAAGGCGAACTTTTTGATTGAAACTTGACAATATTAAAGCACCTTTTTAGGATTTGTTGTACAATTTCAATTAATATAGGTGGACCATATATCTATATCCTCACTATTATTATTTTTACTTTATGCATGAGCTTATTGAAGGAAGAGTGCCATCCTTTTTCATATTTTATGAAAAATTAAACGTTATAACAAAAATATTGCACTCATATGATTCTTATATCCATTTAATCCCAGGTGTGGGGATAAACTCGTGGGATAAAATTCACATTTTACCCCCCCCCCCCTCCCCCATTTTGCTTAAAAATCTCCAGGAAGAAAATTAAAAGGGCAATTTCATAATCATATCCCTTCAAGAATCCTTTACCTAGCATAGTTAAAAAATATTTATACCAATCTAATAAATGTAAATAAAATTGGAGAGTTTTTCGTGTATCCACAAAGCATGTAACTGGATAAAAATATTATTTTGGGACCCTTTTTTCATCTCTTTAGTGTCAGTAACACAGGAAGTACTCTCTGTATTTAAAACTACCCATTTTACCCCACCTAACCCAACTCATTCGGTTAATTTAAATAGATTACTGAATGATTTAATTTTGCTAATTTTGCAGTAACACAAATAAGTAAATTTTAGCAGTAATTGGGATTACTTTTCATTTTAAAAACCATGATGGTTTATTTTTTAACCACTTGATTTAAACCATGGTTTAATTCAATGCGGTTTAAACCAGCCAACCCTGACCAATAATACCGTAATAATCAATCTCCGGAGTAGTGACCGGTGGCGACCGGGGGGGGGGGGGNGGGGGGGGGGAACTTGATTTGGCGAAGTACCATGTCGTCTGAGATGCGCAGGGGTGGGACTGGTTGATTATAGTTTTATTTTCGCAAGTTTTAATTTAGTTCATATACCGGTATGTTGGATTAGCTTGCGTCTCCCTTCATCGCTGACTACACCTCATAGGGAAATGTCGTGATGGTGCAATTTGTTTTTATTTTTTAAAGAAACAAACATGATGTCTCACTTGATAAAAACACTAGAACAGAGGGGGGTCCTGTTTCATAACTGTATGCATTGATCCCAAAAATATGATGATGAGATTGTTATTTTACCTTCCCCCACCCCTTCTCTCCTCACTGTTCTCATGGTCGAGGTCACACTGTTATGTGGACAGCCGCTCAGCTTGCTAAATTGTATCCAGGGCAGGCGGGCAACTTCATGAACTTGGTAGTTGAATCACCCAGAGAGGCTGTGGTTGAGAAGAAGGCAGATGAGACCAGCATTGTCAGATGTTGCAGGGAAATTAACATTCCAGGTTGCAGTCAGTCTCAGGGAACAGCTCAACCAGTGTCCTTTTCAATCCATCAGGTAGACTCCCTGGAAAACTCCCTCTCGCCGGAGCTGCTTCCTTTTTCCCTGATTAAGACAAAGGGTATAGGGCTTCTCCACAAGACCCTGATTCATTTCATGATATTGTTGCCGTCCAAAGAAAGCTCAATGAGTGAAGCGATTTGAAGGAGGAGTCCCCACCAAATTAGCCTCAAGGGGGAAATCATTAGAATCACCGTACCATCATAATTATGCTGACTGACATGCCCTTCATTCCATCACAAGTCTCTTTCCAGTCGATTCCATATCGTTCACCTGAATTAAAGACCCCGTCAATATCCCCTATGTCCATGTCTCCTCAACATTTCCCTGAAATGGAATGGCTGAATGATAGCACATCAATGCTGGAGGACAGCAACGGCAGCAAGCCATCTGTTTAGAAATCCTTCGTACCGGTATCCCTAGAATTTATTCAGGATACTCCTAATCCCTTTGCTAGACCAGCTGTATACATGTTAAACACGATCGTCGAAACAACATTGCATTGAGGAAATCTTTCATCCCCACATACAAATGATACAATCCATCGTCGGTAGCCCCTGCAAAACTGTTAACCAGTAGTTAGGAACAATACAAAAATTTACATAGGTACTGAGCAAAAAGTAACCAATTTCGAAGTGAGACCAGGATCTTGAAGTGTTTGCCACACAACTTTATGCCTGACTGAATAAACAAAAACTCTTGGGGAGATCAAGGAAGGCTGCATGTCAATTAGCTTTAGATGGGTTAAGACTTGGTAATTTTTAAAATGGTTCACACATCCCCGATTCGGTCGAAAAACCTCTTGGGGGGTGTGAGATAAGACCACATCATTTTAGTAAACGTTTTGCTAAAAGAGCAAGAAATAGTTTAATACACTACATTGTTCACTAGTGAGATTTGTCTATAGTTTGTGAAATCAGCGCCATGTCATTGTTGAATATCGGAACCATAGTAGAGTGGGCCCTAAAGGCAGGGATTTGAGACTTACATACACAGCGGCTGGACAGCTCCAGTGACACTGTCGTAACCTCAATTATTGCAGTATGTTTTTAAGAAGGAGTAGGAATTAAATAATGTCCAGCGGAAGTTCTTTAACATAAAACTCAAATTGCCTGTTGTAAGTCGGTCAAAATGATCTGGTGTTTCTAATAATAAGGGATTACAGGCCGAAGTCGTTTCTTCCTCTGAAATGGGACTTATGGTCACCGGGTATACGGTATCTCAAAACGTCTAGTGATTCCTTCTACCTCGACCATGAGAGCCTAGAGTTAACCCTGTAATGCCCCTTGGGTCATATCTGGCACACCATTTAGTGCAATTTGGCACACTTACAGAAAATATAAAAATTGCAAAAGTTGCAAAAATTGCACTAAATGGTGTGCCAGATATGACCCAGTGAGCATTACTTAGATTAGTGGCATTACAGGGTTAAACAAACTCCGGTGAAGCTTTTTTTTTTTTTTTTTTCAAGAATTGTCAGATCTATCATGAAGGGAGAGCGGAGAGAAATCCCATCTCAAAATCCCGCTCAAATGACAGCGGTGGGAACGGGATTTTATTCGAAACAGCTTTCAGATGGCGACACGAGCAGTGTTGCCAACCTGCACGGTTTTTGTGGGGCATACGGTAATTTACTCCTTTGTACGGTATACGGTAAAATCGCTTTTGTCTACTCAAAAAAATAAAAATAAAAAAGTAATAAAAAATACCCGACGTGTTTACAGTATAGGCGGATTCCACTGTATTCTGTCAGATACATTCACCTAAGCTTGTGCGACATTGAACAAAAAAAAAAACATTCATCTGCGGCGGGCTTTTCCCTCCTTTGCTCGTTTTACCTTTTGCAGCGGGTTGCACATGCATTTTGTGCGGTTCTGAAAATTTATTCATTAGACATATTCATTGCATATTCACGTGTATGTCATATTTTTCCCTTTTAAAATGTACGGTAATTTTAGACGAAATACGGTAATTTTGACTCTAGTGGTGCGGCAGCTGATAAGGATCAGGTTGGCAACAATGGACACGAGACCTGTGCAAAAACAGAAGCATGGCGTCTTTGTCAGCGGAGTGTACCTTTTTTGGGCAGGTTAGTGAGTTTCGGACCGGTCTGGCCCCTGAGTGATAGTTCAACCGACTAAGCAGGACACCACGAGACTCCCTCACTTCATCGGAGTCCCCAAATTCGTCTCAGATCTGGCCAGTACAAGGCATGGCTGCTTCCAGCATGAATGTTTTCCTGGAGAATTCATCAATGTTGGCTTCTTCTGGAGGAACTTTTCATAGCGTCGGGACACACTGGAAGAGAGTAAGACCCAGACAGTCACGACCAGGCTGGAATAATGGAGGAGAAGGGACTGCAGCAGTGCAAGGTGAGTCCGAAATGAGACCCTAATGAGACCATAAGTTGCATGGCCATAGGCTAAGTAAGTCCAGAACAATGATTTATTTACACAACCATTTGCTGAGCTAATGGCTCCTTCAGAGAACTCTGCCCAGAACAGTGTTGAATGAGTTAGTTTACATATGTCCACCACTTACAAGGGAATGATCCGCACCAACATGTCACCGATCGGACCCAAAATTACAGGGCTGGTCAATTGTAGTCCAGGTATGAATATGTGAAAGTGACAACCGTCACTACTCAAGCATTGTCGAGTAATTAGCAATTACAAGTAGCCCCGTAACCAAAGCGACGGGGATAATTGGCGAATTGGAACGTAATAAACAAGTCTAGGTCGAGTGGCCCTACTGGCCCAGTTGGTAACGCTGCTGTTTACAGATAAAAG
>JYFJ02006906.1:0-17692 GCA_000934665.2 Catajapyx aquilonaris
GATAATCTTAATGGAAACTTTTTATCACATCCTGTGTATAACCCCACCACTCCATTTTTTGGGGGTGTCCCAATATTTTCAGATCAGAGCAAGTATATGCCAAGCCAGTCATCATTTTTGCAAAACTTTGTATCCTTATGGCTGTTGCCCATTTTTCATCAAACAAAATAGCAGTTCCTTTCACTTGGCGACAAGTGAAAAAAATTTTAAATGCTGAGAGACAAAAATATGCCTACATTCTATCTTTCTCTCTTACCCCCTAACCATTATATCAAAGGATCTGTTCAAGGTTATCCTGAGTAGCCCCGCAACCCAAACGACAAAAATTAGGCTTATCTTGTAGTATCTATGCACTTAGATTTATGCTAAAGCCCTCTTGTGTTCGCCACTGTATCTTTGATGTGGTAGGTGTTGCTATAGCTAGCGACCATAGCAGTATTCAAAAAATGTTGCCACACGGTGAATTTATCATGTCTGATCAAGTCTTTGTAACATTGCCAATAAATGTTGCATGAATTGGAACAGACATAGCTCACTTTGACCTGACCACCCACTTTCTGACCATCATGTGTAGATCAAATGTGTCACTTGGACACAGTCTCATCTTGTAGATAAGTGACTATGATGTAAGTAGACTATGATGTAATGTTCATCATCATCATCATCATCATCATCATCATCATCATCATTTCCCAAAAAGAGGGGTGCCAGCGAATAACGGAGGAAGCAGCGAGGAAGAGCTCCTTGTTACCTCACATGACCAAATACAAAAAATTCTGGAGCACTGGTCAGGTGCTCGAAAAAGTGTTCAAAAGTAGGGTCTAATAAGACAGATATCCTGTTAATACTCGAGGAATGTTACAGGATAGTGCTGTGTATGAGAGTATAAATGATGAATATGCAAATGTATGCGTCAATGAGGCAACAAATCTTTCTTTAACTTATGACTGTCATGTATATTTATTTATTTATTTTTTATTTGCTACCACGTGCTAGAGCCATTGGCTCTCTTAGGGGGTGGGACACCACCATATTAATATTTTTCTGTATTATTTTCATTTTTTTTCTTCGAACACCAGTGCAGGGAATTAAGGACATGGGTAAGGATATAGGGATTTTTGGGGAGGGAACACGTGTGCAGGTGCGTTGTTTATGACTGTCATGTATAACATTGTACCGCAAACCTAAATAGAACTTTAAAAATATGAAAATGTGTAATTAGTTAATAAAGTTTATTAATTCATTCGGAAATGTATAACATTATTTACCAACATGTAGAACCTGAAAGTAGTGTACAGTGCCGGACATATTAGCAGTCCCGAAATGTTTATTTTTCGGCATAGGCGGCGCTGGCAGCGTTACCTGGCAACTAAGTAAACATTCAGGGACTGCTAATCAGGGTCACCTACATGAGTCCCTCCCCCACCTAGACAGGGTAGCCTATTGTCTCTCCGCCATATTGGAGCTAATTCACATAGGAGCTACATGCAGTGAAAAAAAACAATTGAAAAAACAAAAACGAATCGCTTGCCAATTCCCTATCCTGCAGCATGGGGCGGCCATATTGGAGCTAGATTGCATAAGGACTACGTGAAGACAATACCCTGGTTAGGGTGGGGGAGGCAACCATGTAGGGGACCCTGCTGCTAATATGTCCAGAACTGTACTGTATACAGGACATTCCAACTGATCTTTCATTCCTAGTAAATCAGCATGTCCAAGAAAATATAATGGATGATTGCATCTGCTACGCTTTATTTTTTTTCATTCCTGAATCATGACACGACAGGAAAAAAAATTGAGTGATATTTTATAACATTGAAAAGGGTGTCACATGATTGTCAGAATAAAAATCGATGTCTAGGCCATGACGCCATTTACTTTCGCTTCCTGAGCTGAAATTGAACCATCTCGCTGAAAAATCCCTTAAAATATGCATAGATATCACCCCTAGATCCAGGAGGAAGAATACCTTTTTTAAAAATTCATACTATTCCAACATTGTCCTCATATAAACACGACAACATATGTCATCAGAATAAGACACGATATTTCCACTGTCATACTTTGTGTTCCCCTCAGCCCCTAGCTCCAACAATGAGTGTAATGTTGCGCACTTAATAACAACCCATAGTTGCAGCGCCTCGGGCGGCAAAACGCGACGGACTTTCCTCCCAATAGTCGGCATAATTATGCGGGTTGATGGTGGCAATTTCCGCATCGTCGCTCGTGAAACAAACAACTCTCTAAACTACAGTAATTGGTTTCGGCGGACTTTCTCTCCACCGTGTACAAAGTAGACCAATAAAGTGGTCAGATTTTGTTCGCAGGCCACCCTCACACTTGAATGCACTGTGTTGTCCAACCTTTTAGCTAATAACTATACGACTGAAGCGCATTGCGGAGACTCGGGCGCGTGTCATTCGCCTCTAGCGCCATCTATATTCCAGACTGCGGCTCCATCAAAGACTAACCCCTCCCCGCCCCCAACCTTACCTTTTCCTGCCTTCTCGTCAGGCATCGGCTCAAAGTGAATAATAAAGGGTGGCATGGAGGGGGGTTGAAGGGGTGGGAGAATGTTATGCCACCTCTTTGTTTACTTGTTCAGGAAATGAGGCCCTCTGTCGTTCATCGGTGTCTTTGCCAAAATTTGAAACGAGTTACCAGTCCCCTTTAGCTGATGGTTTAAGTTGGTAACTATGCCAACGAGGATGGGTATTCTGGAAGTATATTCTGAAGTGTCCTAAGTACAATAAAATTGAGGAGTCTACTAGGGATTTTAGAGGTTCAAAGTCTGCAGAAGTTTCCGGCGTCCCTTGCCCGCCTGTAGAGAGAGTGATGCGGATTTCCCCTTTGCGATTGGTAAACACTTCTAGGCGACCCCAACGGATGCCACCAGGCCTCTATCTCCTGTTGGTCAAGTCCCCTATTGTAAATAAAAATGTCAAAGTCTGACCGACTAGGACCCACCTTCATGGGCAGGAACTATATTGAACCTTCGAGAGTTTTTTTTTTCCTCGCCGTTCACAAAAGTAGTTTTTCAATATCCGTTCTCTGAGTAGTATAAAAAACGTGGGATTGAATAATGAGAATTTGTAAAAAAAATTTAATCGAATCGAATTTAATATGCGCGTATGGATGATTCCACATTGTCATACCCCACGTGAGATGTTGCCGTGTTGTTCAACCACCAATTAGTTTTATCATCATCATAATCATCATAATCATCATAATCATCATCATCATCATCATCATCATCACCATCACGACATTAAGGGGTAGTCAGCGATGACGGGAGCCACAAGCTAACCAAAAATATGAACGAAATTAAAACTTGTAAAAATAAGCCTAAAAACAACCCGTCCCGCCCCCCACCCCTGCCCATCTCAGACGACAAATTCTCAATATTAAATTTTATTATTATTATTATTATTATTATTATTATTATTATTATTATTATTATTATTATTATTATTATTATTATCCCGTGATATGGCCATTGGCCCTTTTAGGGGGGAAGGGGAGGTTACCAAGGGAGGGCACTCTTAATCGGTTTGTAGTCATTTCTGACCCTCTTAAATACCAGACCTTTTCTCTTGGCCCTGGGCAGAGAAGGGAGTGCAATTCTCGGATGCACGGGAAAAAGTGCCCCCCCCCCCCAANATAAAATAATAATAACATAAAAAAATCCTTACTCTCTTTTTCCCCCGAATCCGAGTCTTATCAATGTGGTGGATTATTTGAATTCTCGGATTCGGGGGAAAAAGCGCAGAAGTCAAAAATTATTTTTTGACTTATGGTATTTTTCCCGCGCATCAGAGAATTCTTCCTGGACATGTCGGGTGAAAAGCGGAAAAAGACCAGACCAAGCGAAGATGACGGGGACGGGATTTGAACCCAGGACCTCCCGCCTGGCTGGCCAGTAGCATAGCCACTAGACCACTATGCCCCCCATTATTATTACTAGGCACCATCTTGCCAAAATCGGGCAAAAAATAAGGCAAAAGTGCGAAAGTGGAGAGAAAGAGAGACGCGGACCAGGCAGCGACATCCGACGGTGAAGGGCAGAAGTAAGACGGTGAAGTGCAGAAGTAAGCGAGTCGCCACTCGCCAGCCAGCAGGTGGCGCACGGAACGGCGCGCGGCTGAATTGGGAATTCCGTGGAAGTGCCAGAATCGGTTTTTTTTTGCGTTTCACGAAGTCCCTGGGCACTTTTTCAAAAAAAACGTTTATTGCACATGTAGAAAACGGGAGATAAATTCAGAGACCACTCCCAGTGATGTAGGCCCTACGCTACGGTGCGGGAGAATTTTCCATGACAGATTGTTGTTGTTGTTGTTGTTGTTGTTGTTGTTGTTGTTGTTGTTGTTGTTGTTGTTGTTAACACTATGCGTTTAAAGGTATCATGATAACATTACTTAGCAAGAGTTTATTCCTGATTCTGTAACCAGGCCATACAGTAGTCTACAGATTGCAGAGTCAGGCTTTCAAACTGTGTAGGAGTTACTTCCATCTTCATCAAGGTAACGTTCCTAGGAAACCTTAGCCACCAGTGGTAAACATCGTCCTACAGCTCCAGAAAGTTACAGCACACGCTTTAGAAAACCACTGGGACTTAAGCCCGTTTACACAATAGGCCTACATGAATGTGCAAAGTTATCCACAAACGTTGCTATATGACCCAACGATGTCCCTCTTTTGATCTCGCGGATGGCTGTAGCAATAGAGCAGGTACAGTACAAAGACATACGCACACTGATGGAAAGGTCGGATCAATAGTACGGCCATCAAAAGAGTGGCAAAAGAGGGCATGCAGTCTATCGGTTGCACTTGACAGACTTTTACCCTTGATTATTCTGACTACATTTCGTTTTGTACGTACTGTATATATTTCATATAAATATCTCAACCCTTCCGTTACTGTTTTATACGATGCGTAATTTTACATCAATAATAATTTATTTCATACTTAGTACCTATATACGACGTGCCATTCACCCTGTATTGAATTTACAAATACAGAGCGCAAGGAAAGGTTTACGCGAATATTATGTCCCTCTTCTTCCGGTTGGCAGGCAAAAGATGGAGATAATGAAATTCTGGTCCGCTCAGTGTATGATGCGATTTTTGGCCGGATAGGTGCAGACTTTATGGCTGAAAAGACGAGCTCTTTTTCCCTCAACGATGCAAAGCACAGCAAGTTCTACATGAAATTATAGCTGGTGACATCCAAACGTTTCACAGGGTGTCAAAATATTAAGAGGCATGTGACTATTGTGTTTAGAACAGTAATTGCTTGCTTGGTAACATTTGTTTTATTTATTTTTATTATTTTACTTATTCATTTATACCTCCCGCCTTTAGCAACTTTGTGGCGTGGAAGAGGGAATACAGTACCACATGAAGTCACATGGATTTTACTGAAATGGTGATTCATAGTTTGGATCGACTTATGATAGGATCGAAAGATTAGTCATAATATACTATACACAAGCCGCTAATTATGGTTCCCCCCTTCATGTATTTCCTCTGTAAATTGAACCTGCAGTTGGCAGTAGATAGGTTGTAGATCATGACGGTACACGCCTATGCGAAATATTCAATGCTATATAGGAGTATAGGGCGAATATCATGCGGGAGTGACAACCTCGGTTACGACCGTTGGATTCAACATGGCAGACAAAATTAGGTCAAACTTACGCAAATAGAGATGGGCTTCAGCAGTCGGGCTGCCGTAGTAATAGCCAGAGGTTCCCACTACTGTAAACTATACTTGCGAGAAATATTTACTTTTATATACACTAACAGTAAGATTAATCGCGGGTGTAGTTATCACTACTGTTTCCATCCAAGGTCGATCCAAACTACTAGTGAATGTGCGTTGCCTCATGCTATAATAAAGCTCGACCTTCAATCCTGCCTGAAACATCTCAGAACAATGGACCCTCACGATAAGACTCAAGTCCTTGACATATGTTACACTCATCCTCAAATTACTCCACGTGTCTGCAATTAGCGTAACGAGAGTTAACCTGAAGAAACATGCCCAAACTGAAGCTCGGACCAGACTCGATCAGGTCCACTTGACACAGCACAAATGAGCAAAAAAATGCAAATTCTGAAGCCACGTTGAAATGGATATACCAACCGCATGCTCGAACACAGTGCTCAATATTAAATCATGGCAGTCGCGGCACATGTTAATTAGGCTACTTGCAGGGGCCACTGAAATGTCACCAGATAAAAAAGTCCGGATTTTATTTGGAAAGCCATATGGGTGATTTTGTATGAGTGATACAGGAGAGGGTATGACTCGACTAATTGCAACACCTGATGATGTAGCAATTATGGCTTTTTTTTCTGTGTCATGATTTTTCCCTATATCCGCTTTCACTGTGGGTAAGCGACCCTGGGCGATCTTTCCGCGCGGCCGCGCTAGTGGTTCCATTGTGCCAAATTATGGGCTTCAATATTCAGTTGCCGTAATTTCCCATCTCCGTTACCTTTCCGGGCGTGATGTCGATTACGTGCAGTGTATAGGTCTAGTGTCAAAAAACTGATTCCAACTCCACGTCACGTTCTAAGACCGTGTAGCCCCAAATTAACCAAAGTTTGGAAACATCGTCATTACTGTTAGCAGACAAGTTCCTCTAGAAGGGTTTTATATATATATATATATATATATATATATATAATATCATGTGCTTGTTTTTTGGGCCAATATTTTTCAACGCAAGTATGGACTGGACAGCACACACAAGCATGTGATGTGCATACCATACGTGTCATCGATTATTACATGGGAAGCGGATCATTTAATTGCCCTTAGCGTGAGTTTTCATAGCCAAAGAGCAAACAACGCTATTAGATAACGCATAACCTCAAACCCATTGTACAATAGACAAAATACACTCCAATTTTTAAAGCTGAACAAACCACAATAATGTTTTATTTTTGGTTGAACTAAACGAACATTTTGGTTGTACTGATTAAATAGTTGGTTACTTGTTTCAGTGTAGGAAAATCATTTCTTGTTAACAATGCATGTAGGCCGTATATTTTTTTTCAAATGAGCATCATCTGCGTCAGGCATGCAATCATGCTCCTTTTTAACATCAGTACGTAGGTAGTAAATGAACAAAGCGAAAATTATCATAAGAGATTTGGTTTCACCCGTGGCTGCACTTCCGTTCAGAACACAGTCGTGACTTTCTTCGCCAGAGCAGTTCCGCCAAAATTTCTATGGAAATGAGCCGCGTCTTTTTAATACGGACGAAATGGAAGCAAGGAAACGGGTCTGAAACTCCTTCACAAAGAAAATGAACTTGCGCAAAAAATAATAATACGGACCTGCCTAAACTATATTCATGTATAATAAAGATGGCGATGATGATGGGCTGTAACATGATTCCATCCCGGACCAGCCCTGGGTATAAAGGTCGTCTGGTTGTTGCAACAGGATGATTGTCATACCATACTAGCCACCAGATGATACGGACATTATGTAAATAAAAACCAATCGCACTGTTGTCTTTGCAGGCGTGCAAGGGCGGAAAAGCTCATTTGACACCACTAGATATATTATTGTGGGGGGTCAGAGTATTACGCTTTTGAAGTTGTGTTGTTGCTAACTGGTTGGTACACGCAGACATTTTTATTGTGCGGTAGCTAAGAAAGGTTCATTTCGGTTCATTAGCAGGTGTTCAGCAGGTTCATTAGGGGTGTATCAGGATTAATTCCAAAAAATGGAAACCGACAGGGTTTGATACTGATTCAGACACTATTCTGGTTCTATATTTATCTTGTAGGAGCAATAAGCCTGAAAGGATAGTCACCTCATTTCTGAACCCTATGTTTTCTTTCCAGATTGAGAATAAGCCAACGTATGGCCGTGGTCGTGAACTCATTGGCGACAGGTTGCACTGTAGAGGGAGGCTACAGTATACTTTTGGCACGAAAAAGAGGTTCATGGCAACATTTTTCTAAAACTCTTGAAGGCGGAATGGCGCTGCGGAAACCTACGCTTCCATGGACAGGAAGGTCCAGAGTTCGATCCCAAGCTCTGGTTTTCCCTCCCTTATCTCGTGCGGAGTTGCGTCACATCTGCCCCGCCTCGAGTGAGACTCATTGAGACTAACCACCCAGGGGAACTCCAAAAATGACCGTATGTCAGACATCATCATCGTTGATGTTATATCTCAAACTGTACAGTACACTATTTCTTCCCCATGCTTATTACTTTTATTATTATAATAAATTCTTTAATGTTCACCTAGAAAACATGCAGCAGGTTATTCCGTATCATCCATCTAGGGGCGAATTAATTAAACAGTAAAACCGAGACGAATTAGAACTTCAGATTTTATATGGCTATTAAAAGGCGATCCAAGAACACCAATAACGTATTAGTATCACTTTAACTTTAAGTACAACAGCAAGCTTTTCCCGACAGCAGGCCTGTACTGTAATTTCTCCCAAGGCGGTTCTGTGCATGCCAATAATAGGTCTACTGTAAAGCCCAAGTTGTACAGTAAACTCAGTCGCGGCAATGTGTACAAAACCATCAAAGCGATTCCTAATAATTCGCGATAAAATATTAAATTTGTAAGGCTTTAATATCCCGATACAGAGTAACACTTTGTTTTGCATGGTGTTTCATAATAATGCAGGCAAACTTCCAGGGTGAACTCGTGGGCACCAGAGGATTACTTAATATTGAGGTGTAATTTGATCTCCACAGACTCGTTAGTCGTTACTGAGGTAAAAAGTAAGGTAGGGGCTATAAAATATCTGGAAAATATGCTTCCTTTCAGGATACCCTAACTTTTTTGCTGTGATCTAATTAAAAATCTAAACATAGTGACCTCGTTGCCAAAATTTGGCAAAAGCCATGATGAGTATGGCAGTGACAATTAAATAATTGAATGAGATGGCCTGCCGATGTACCATGTAGCGACATCCGACGGTAAAGTGCAGAAGTAAGCGAGTCGCAACCACGGTCGCAACCAAGCAGGTGGCACCCTGAACGGCGGAATTGGGAATTCCGTAGAAGTATCGCCGTCGAAAATTCCGTATTTTTTTTACGTTTTACAAAGTCCCTCGGCACTGTTTCCAACAATCAAAAGTGGTTTGCAAATGTGGAAAACTCGGGCAAAATGTTGACACCACTCCCAGTGCTGTAGGCCCTACGGTGCGGGAGGAGTTATGGGAATAGTCGGGTATTAATAATCTAGATGTAGACTAACCATACCATGAAATTTAGCATAAAATTTGTAATGTACAGTATAACTTGTACTTTACCAGAGACACTACAGAATCATTATGGGACACCCTATATACACTCAAGAGGCCTAAAAATGCTTTCCAACAGTTTCCCACGAAAGCGTGACCTGTTACACAACAGTTACGCTAGAATTCCCCGCAGCTTAAAACAACAGGTCAAAATCTCGGTCAGCCACCTGCTGCCTGGAAGCAATTTGGAGTTCATTCAATGCCACCAACACATGTTCCGTGGAAATTTCCCCGGACATTTCCTTCCCTAGTTGCCCAAAAGTCCTGAGGGAGGTCACTAGGCCCGAGTGGGGTCAGGTTTCACTTCCAGCACTTTGCAACCAGAATGTTACATAAGTGATGAGGGGATGACACAGGACATTAGTGCAAACGGGACTGGTTTTAACGACAATTTTAACTGGCCAACCAGTTGTCGAGTCCACCAGAGACTCCCCCAAACATTCTCGAATCAACGGGTTAAATACTCTTCCTCTGTGATACTATTAGTAAGGCCGTCATATTTTGGTCTACAGTAGGGCCTACCAAAGAACGATCTGACGTCCCACCAGCCGTGTTTTCTGAGGATGCGCAGTAGTATGCTTGCAGAGCGATTCGGGGATATGATAGGAGGAGCCGGGTGGAGGCGGGGCTGAACGTGACATACAGATCGTTCTTTGGTTTAACGGACTAAAGGTGTTTGTTATTAGCAACATTATACGTACCGTTTCTGTCATTACACTATATATTCAGAAAAGTAGAATAAATGTGCTCCCTTAGACTTGATTGTGCCGTGTTATGAGGGTAATGATGACTGATAAAATGGAAGGCAAAGCGTCCCCGTTCATGAATAACCCGCGTGACGTAGCCGGGCATGGGGATAAAAAGCACGTGGCTATCCCATTAGCTTTTGCTGGGTGCAGACATAATTCTAGACTCAGAATTAATTTATGACTGTAAATTTTGCAGCGACAGATATGCATCCCAACTTCCGTCTGAACGTCGTAAATCCCATTTTTTACGGGAGCAATTTAGGAGAGTTCCAGCCCACCCTCTGTACTTATCCATAATGATAATGACATGAAGCAGGTCCAAAGGTCGCTCATTTCGAGTACCCTGTGGCTAGACCCTGTTATCACCTTGGGCTCAAAGCATTCCTTAACAATTCACACTTCCTGTCCCGTTTATGTTCCGGCTATTTCATATGCGACGCTTGACGCATGTTTGACGACACGCGGAAATCATCGGGTTATGCCCATTAATTTTTTAAACATTTATGGCATAACTATAGTGCGCGGCTTCGTGTTAGAGCCAAAGACGTTAAGCGTTTCATGGGCGGCAGGAATTAATTAAACGCATTTCGGTCTTGGCATTAATCCATATAGGAAACGTCTTTTGACTCACCCTGTGTTAAACCGAAATGGCTCCATATTTTTAAAGCCAAATGTTTGCATGTTAATCAATACTTCAGGCGCTTAAAAATACACCACCATCTTGATCACTGTCGTCTCTTTTATAACCTTATCTAAGTCCATAAATACTGTCGCAAAATTTAAAAGCACCTTCCCCCAACTCTATAGCCTTAGGTCAGGCTAGCATGCTACTCCAATTTCTAACTCACATCCGGCCGTCCTGATAGCAACATTTTAAGTCACCTTGTACGATCGCCCACAGCAACAATCACCTCACCAAAAAGTTTCTAACCAACCCAGTGCAAAAGAAATAGTCCCCGGAAGCAACGGAAACGGATGAACCAAAAATTCTGGCGATGCTATGAATATACTTGGTTGTGTGAAGGCCCTCCAGCTACAAATACGTCAGTCAAGCTTACATTGCAAAAATTGTTCAAACTTCTCCAATCCGTTTATATCTCCCATTTTTTTGCGGGGGGGGGGAGAAGAAAGTGGCAAGAACGGTGGATGGAGAGATGGGAAGATTCCATTTCCGTCATGCCTCTTTGCGACAGCTTGTACAGATTGTGTTCGCCTCCACCACCACCTCCTCTTCTATCCCAAGCACGCTATTTTTCCCTCCATGTCACTGGCTTAACTTCTAAATTAATGGCCTTTCCAACTTGGAAATTGCGATCCGCCATGGTTGGCTCCTAGGGGGCACCCTAGGCTAGGATGGAGTCATGTACAACATGGCTGGACTGATCGAGTAATGGCGCCAATCATGCTTTTAAACGTAATAAAGCTACACTGTACTCCCGATTATCCGGGCTAATGGCTGCAAAGGTGTCGCCGGATAAACTGAAAATAGCCTGACCTAACCTAGAAACCGTAAAAATGAGCTCTTCGGAGGTTTTAAAGGGACACTCCACTCAAAATACAAGTTGGCCCCCAAAAATCGGGCAAAAAATCATGATTCCGAATGTGCAATCGGTTTTTTTCTACGCCCAACGGTAACACGGAAAATCATATATATTTACACACGTCGTCCAGCGTCGTCTGCTACGAAGGGCGATTCAACACCATCCCGCGGCAAACCGGAGAAGTATAACGCGCACAGTAAACACCTGCCGCGCCAGGCGTGCCTGGTCTAGTTCCGCCCGGTTCCACTCTGGTGGCGTCGCCACCTGCGCCCACCTGCCCCGCGGGCGGTTTTCGAACGACACACTTCCAGCTTTCACACAGGCCTTACCGTTCGTCTCTAAGAAAAACTGCTTATACCCTCGGAATCAGGATTTTTTGCCCGATTTTTAGAACCCAACTTGTATTTTGAGTGGAGTGTCCCTTTAAATGATCTACTCTATACATAGTGCATGTTGCTAAATAAGATTTGATCAAAATTAGAAAAATTTCCATAGGTTACTTTTTAGTTTGTCTTCTAGAAAAAAGTATGTTATATTTTCTTAGTTTGTGAGAAAAATTGGCATATTTTCGGACTTTTCTTTGTTTTGGCCATGCACGGATAATTCCCACCCGGATAATCGCGAGTACAGTGAGTAGTTTTAAAAAATCGGTGTTCCTTACCTTTTTCGGATATAGTAGACCAGAGTCCTACGCCAGATGATTTAACGAATTTTAACATAAATTTCACGAATATTAACGTCAATTTCACGTCAAGAAGTGTAACGCCGTTGAGCCTATTTTTTAGCGTGAAATTAACGCTAAAAGTCATTAAACCCGTTAAAATAATGTTAAGGATTATCTGGCGTGGGACTCTACTATACTCTACTATATCCGAATAGGTATGGGACTCCGATCTACTATATCCGAAAATGTATGGGACTCCGATTTTTTAAACTGCTACAGTGTATTTTATTTATTTATTTATTTACTTATTTATTTCTTTATTTATTGTTACCCCGTGATAGAGCTCGTGGCCCTCGTAGGGGGGGGAAGGGGAAGTTTCCAAGGGAGGGCGCCGTGCGATAGCCATTTCTGACATTCTTTAACACCAGGCCTTTTCTCCTGGCCCCGAGCAGAGAAGGGAGGGCAATTCTGCTCCGGCATGTCGGGTGAAAAGCGGAAAAAGACCCGGCCAAGCAGAGGTGACCGGAACGGGATTTAAACCCCGGCCTCCCGCTCGGCTGGCCAGTGGCGTAACCACTGGACCACCATGCAGCCCTCAGTGTATTTTATATACAGATATGTGTCGTAGGTACTATAGGGAGTCTATAGCGCTCTGCGATATTTCGATACATGGACTGTCGATACGATATTGTTCTAATATCGAAGTTGCGATATCAGACGCTTGGCATGTGCGATGTATCTAATATCGCGATGTCGGTGTGCGATATTTTTCGATGTCGGTTTGCGATATTTTATGATGTCGGTTCGATGTCGGTTTTTCGATTTTCGATCTATCGACGTCGATTTGATATTTTTTGAGTATCGAAAGTCGATATGCAATTTCGGATATCGCACAGCCCTAAATATGGGTCAAAACTATCGCATGTACAGTAAAACCTGTCTATGTTGGACACTGACGGTTAGGAAAATGTCCAACATAAGGAGGTGTCCAACTTGCATTTCGGTGCAAACAGGCTGCTTATCAATTATCGTGAGAATGTATGCAGCATGTGCCCTAACAAGTATAGATATTTACTATTGAACCGTTTTTAATAGTGTTAAAAAGTACATGATATAAATTAATGTGAAAGGACAACTTTTCAACCATAGCGACCTTTTCGACATGCAATCAATAAACAGGTTAAAACATTTGTGGCCGAATGAAGCCAGGATTAGGCAGGTCATGTAACGAGACGTTGATACCAGTCGCTATGTTGTCAGGTCAAAATTTTCACTCTGCTTCACATAAAATAGATGGCCCAATATGTAAGTAGCAATATCGGGCCGAAAACGGGCCCGCATTTTATTTTTAGTTTAAGGTAGTTTGAAAGATAGTGCTAAGGTTAAAGGGTAAGTCCCTCGTGTCACGCCGGCACCAGATTTTCTTAGATATTAGGATCAAAATGCACCTTAACTGCATGTCTCGACTCACGGTGGGGGGTCGAGTTTTATGGCAAATAATTCAGATAAGCTGTTGTGGGCACACTATGCAGGGCGCTTACGGGTTGCCATATACTGTAGATCTTATCCCGCTGACCTTTATTATAGGTACCTGATTAATCGTAAGGAAACTTTCAAAAAAAAAAGTCGGCAGTATTTTTCTAAAATTGTCATTAATATAGGTCTAATTAGCCTTTTCGTCATACAGTCAGCATATACATGCAATTTTTTCTGGTTGAGTTATTTACACTATTGTGTCCGCTCTATCGCCTGGTGAATCCCATTTAATACACCGAAGCAGGTTGGTGTAGTGGTTAAGGAGTCCGACTGCTGGTTCGATTCCCGGGGCCGGCGATCCTGACTTGTTTTCCACGGTCCTCCCATGATAATTCCGGGGTCGCTTCAGTATAATAAGCCACAGCCGCTTCCTTCCTTCCCTATCCTTGGCCCCATCCATGTGTGAAAGTTTCAGAAAAAAAAATTGAGTGATAAAATGTTGGTATTCCACCCCTCTAATGGCAGGGGCGGATCCAGACTTTCGATTTGGGGGGGGGGGGGGGGGNAGCAAGAGCGCCGCATGCGAAAATTTTTGGGGGGTTCAAGGTCACACGAGCTTAGGTGAATGTAGGAGATTTGAATGGGTGTGTACAGTATTTGATGGAATTGGTAGCACGTTTCCCAAAAATCATCCCAATTTGCAGATAAAAATTTAGAAAATATTTCACTTTCCATGGTTTGGGGGGGGGGGTCATGACCCCCGTGACCCCCCCCCCTGGATCCGCCCCTGTCCCAATGGGGTGAAATAATAAAATAAAAAAATAAATTCCATTTAATACTAAAAATTCAAACGGGGCCCAAAATAATGATTTTTTTTTGCATTCACTAGCATGTAAACAAGTAAACAAATATTTCCTTCCGAATATCTCCTAACTGGATTTTGGACTTCGTGGATGTCACTTGCATACTGACAAATACAGGGTGTGTCATAAAGATTCGGACAAACTCATGGGGGCGACTGTGCAGTAACTGAAGTGAATTAGTGTTAATCAAAGCGTGTTTCATACCATCACCTATGTAGCGTTATGGAAACAATGACCTGTTAACTTCACCATCCCCTATTCATATTGCATAGATACTGCTCCTGGGTAGAGCAGAATGTCGCAACTGCACAGCCTTCATATTCTGGCTGCAATAACACGAGATAATTCATGAACTCATCTCCCATTCCAAGTTACTGAGGTTCTCCAATGGCATCCCGCAATTTCCTAAATAAATAAGCCCTTACATCTGCCGTGCTGGTATCAGGGCTGGACCAACATACCATTGTTTAGTTATACTACTATGTGCTCACCCCAGCTCGGCATATTCTTATGAAAATTGCCATCACGGCCAGCACGCATCCCTCGACAATAATGCATTATTGAATCAATCAATGGACGCAAGTGCTGCTCACCAGTCCCTAGGGCTCTTTCTGTAAATTATTGAGGAAAGTTGGAAGGCTCCACCGCCAACGGTCAAAACAAATCGAACGACACACGTACCGAAAATGGCAGTTCGTGGACTTTAAGGGGGGTACTTAAGCAATTGGAATTCTACTTCCGACTGTTTCCGAGAAAACGGTAGTGCCATCTAAGGTTGTTTCTTCCTTTTATGGCGTACATAGAGGGCGTCTCTTGCTTGGTACAGCCTTAAGACTGGAAAGTATATATGGAAAAGAACAAGCCGCATTTCAACATACCAACCCTAGATCATTCTGAGATGATGTAACCTTTCAAGGACGCTCTCCACACGTCATTTCTGATGTCAACAAGGCTCAGCTTGGAGAAAAGCCAGCAGGTATCGGGCGCAGAATTTCAACGAATAAAAAATTGGCATTTCAGAGAAAATTCATCATTATTTTTTATGGGAATGAACTGTACGAGTGCAGTGGGTGCGTCAGTAAATCTCGTCTAAACTGCTAAAGCTATAATCTCCTGCTGCCGAGAAATGACCAGTCTCTGCCGGCCATTTCTTTGTCAACTACTATCGATATCAACTAGCAGACTTAATATTTTTGCTAAAGATACGTTTTCTGACACGCGTCAACTTTTCTGTTCGCTTTTAAACTTTTTCGAGAGAGAAAAGTCTTATAGCACGGCTCTGTCTGTCTGTCTGTGGACAGGTATCAGACAGACAGAGCCGTGCTATAAGACTTTTTTCTCTCGAAAAAGTTTAAAAGCGAACAGAAAAGTTGACGCGTGTCAGAAAACGTATCTTTAGCAAAAATATTAAGTCTGCTAGTTGATATCGAGTCTTATAGCACGGCTCTGTCTGTCTGTCTGTCTGTGGACAGGTATCAGACAGACAGAGCCGTACTATAAGACTTTTTCCAATTTTCGTGTTCCGGGTTCCCTTCCCTCTGGCTGCCCCCTCCCAACACCGCCCCTTACCCCATGATGCCCGATACCTGTCCACAGACGCACGGACGGACAGAACCGTGCTATAAGACTTTTTTCGATTGATTAAAAATGTCTAAAAGATGGGTTTGCTAAGATAGATTTTTTAAAGGCGAAATGGGCAGTCTGGGGGTAGCAGGAGGGAGGGGGGAAAGGATAAGTCCACTTTTGGCCCAAAATGAGCTATGGGTGGTTTCAGTTTCAGTCCCAGTACTATGAGGCTCAAATTGTTTTGGCCACTTTATCCTGGTCTTGAAGCAACCCTTCACACACACACACCTGCTAAACGTGGGGCCTGTGCGAAGGGTTGGTTCAAGACCAGGATAAAGTGGCCAAAACAATTTGAGCCCCATAGTACGTTGGTGACAATAGCAGTAAACATGAAAAAGTCTACTCTAATCACGCTACTCTAATTTGCTAATCTTGTTTAAAGGTGCGTTTATATATGTGGGCGATTTTACGAGCGAAGTCTTCGCCAATGCTGAGTAACCCAAGTAACCAATTAGGCGAAAATCGCTTGTTAATTTCAGCTTCGGCGAAGGCTTCGCTCGTCAAATCGCCCACATGTAAACGCACCTTTAAAGTTTTAAACATCAGTTAATTGGAGAATAATTAAGATTTTATACCGCGACCTGAATTTTACCGAGGATTCAGCTTGTAAGATATCCACCAAATCACCAGGGACAAGTTGTTGACTTGAGTCTCTTCCGGTACCTGCACATTTTCCAAAGCGTTCATAATTACCAGGCCCGGCCCCGATACAACTGAAAAACGCAAATATCAAAAGTGCTGAAATGTTAAACCATGTTTATATAAATTTTACTCGCAGTAATTAGCGTAGATGAGGGATAGCAAAAAAAAGGGGGGGGGGGGTATGGAAGGGAGGGCAAGTCCGTGAAACGTAAATCCTTAGATATTTCATTTTGCATTTAGCCTTGTCCTCCAATTAGGGTAGGATTTGGACCAAGAGGCAGGCGTCAGCGCGTGTGTCGAGTCTGGAAGCCAGCGTGTAATTACTTCTGCTCTGGCTTTAGCCCCATTTACATAACGACCAACATGTTTCTCGCCTGCTCTCATTTTTTATTCATACTATTTCAACATATTTCCTCGTTCATAAATGTAGGAGAGGCCTATACTCAAAATGCGATCCAAAATAATGTTTCTTTCAACTAAATCGTAAGGTTCCTGCCAAACATTTGTATTGTACACTACAATAAAAAATTGTATGTGCCCCCGCAAGCAGCGCCAAGAGCGGGCGGCGCTCACACTTGTTTCCACCCGCGCCCGCATTTGGCGCTGCTTGCGGAGTCGCATACCATTTTTATTGTAGTTTACAATACAAATTATTTGGTTGATGCAACCAACATTTTAGTTTCCGTAGATAACACTTTAGTGGGGGCTTAACGTCGGCCTGCGTCAGCCTATTTCTGCTGCTAAAGGCGCGTTCACACTAGCTACGAAACGAACGGAACGGTATGACGGAACGAACGGAAAGAGGGGAAAGGTGTTCAGACACAAAAGCGAGTGGCGTGG
>JYFJ02006907.1:0-17832 GCA_000934665.2 Catajapyx aquilonaris
GTCAAGAACGAAGGAGCCTTGCTTTTCTCCTTGTTGGATATATTGACTCTATATAGTCTACTAAGCAGGTGGGCTTTCTCTTCTTCTTTATTTTTTTATTTCGGAGTAGCAGCTCTGTTGGATGGCTTGGACCGTATAGGGGGGAGAAGACAATCCTTTAGGAGGTGACTGCATGTCCAGATGGTCATCATCAAAGCCTCCCTGTCCCCTGCTCAACCCCCCCCCCTCTCTTATCTGGACATATCGCAGCTTTTGTCCCCTGAAAAGGCGCCCTCTGGAGTCCCGTTTGCTACCGTTTCCAAAGGCGCACTGCTGGCCGTGAATAGGAGACAAGCGCCATGATCCGACCCAATGATAGGATCACTCAGCTCCTCCTCCTACGACCCACTTGCAAAAAGGAAACACTATAGAAGGGGGGGCTAAAAAGAAAACCGAAACATAATAATGGACCAGGCAGGATATAGTTCCTCTCAGCAGCATTTATACAAATGTATCCGGCCACCTTTGTCCATCAGGGACACGGTCATCTCAGGTTACGCCGCGGGTTCAAACCCTTTGGAGAAACGTGTCTAATCAGCCGTTGAATATGATTTTTCGGTGCTTCAGCATAAGAGCGAGATTCAATTCATGTGTTATTACATTAACGTGCGAAAAAGAAGCTGCTAGGTGACCACACCGTGCGCTGATGGGAGAGAAACAAAGTCATTGAATTAGCGCGTATTTGTCCACCTAAAAAACAGCGAGATCGTTTTTGTATGGAGAAGCGACGTATAAATCGGTCGCACGCGGCCTGCATGAATTTTGTATCCGAAAAATTGCGGCACAACTGAATGCACCTGACATGACGCCAATTTTACGAGCTTTGATCGGCGCGTTATTTGTCCATCATACATACATGGGGGGCCCGATGTTTGACGTACAAGTCCGTCCATTTGGGGGCAGCCAAACTCCCATCCCATCATCTATCCGGGGCTCGGCTTATTAATAATTCAATTCGCTTCATTAAAACGGGGGGGCCATAAAATCCTCCGGGGGCCGCTCATGTGTGCCGTAATAAATGGCAACAATTTAATGCCGCGTAATAAAAGTAATGCGCGCGGGAAACGGCAGTTGGTCACTGCTGCAGCCGGTCACCAAAAAACAGGAAGCGACGGATTATACTATGCAAAATTTTGGACCAGCCCAAAAATTCGCACACGGAGACGTATGGGGAGTCCCAAAATAAGTCATTAATCCTAATAAGCGGTTTATGGGAGCATTGAAAGGTAGCCCAGAGAGCCTGTTCTTCGGTAGGCTATCTGGATTCACCTCGCGTGAGTCGACTCAATCACGAGCTAACCTTGATGATAGGTTAAGCAGCCGGCTTAAGAAAAAGAGAGAGAGAGAGAGAGAGAAAATACTGTGCAAAATAATTTTTCAAACTTCTCCACCCGCCGTTACATTTGGCCAGCATGTATATCAATCCGAGTTGCTCACCCGGGTTGATTTGGGTATTGCGCCAACCCATGTGTATAGCCACACCTGTAATTATGAGCATCGACAAGAAACGAGTTAAATCATTCACACTCGGACCTGCCTGGCTGGCTACGACACCACTTATTATACTTGGGTCTCTATCTGACCGGAACTCATAAGTGCGGGTCCTTATCGCGCAATTTGAGATGTATGCAACAATATGGCCGATCCCAACCAGCAGGCTGTTCAAAAATTCATCCGGTTCAGCTGGAAGCCGTCCATGCAGCTCCCACGATTACTCGACCATTTTTTTCCATTCATCCATCCTCCAGTTGTTGTTTTCGGAGGTGGAGATAGGATATATTGTATATGGCTTTTGGTCCTAATTTTATCGACTGTGTCTCTTGGAGAACTTATTGCCGACAGGGGCCAGTATTAGGCTGATTGTTCCGCCATTTTTTAGGGTTAAAACGGCGTCATGGTTGCCGCAATGGGCTGTGCTGCCCTCTATATACAGCTCGATCTGGAAGCGATACAGCCACAAATCGGGGTCGTGTTGGACACCCCCGAAATAATTCATCCTCGTGTTTTCGTAGTTTTGCAATTCAAGCATCAGTAATTGCCCGTGGCAAATAAACGCATTGCGCAGCCTGTGTTCCCCCGCACCACCCACCCTCTATGTGCCTGCTGTACTGTAATTACCTCATTTCACGAGCGTATTGCCATTACCACTGGCGCCCAAGCCCCTTGTGATTTCACGAAACGTCGATTTCTGCCCAAATGCAGCAAAGGCCTGCCATTATTATGGCTCAGGACCAGAATTATTGAAATGGCCGATTTAATTAAGCCCGGCCCCGGGAAAAAATTGCCCCGGGGCACAACCGCAACCTGCAATTACCGACGCACACACACACACGAATTAAATAATGCCCAGCGCCTGTAGTACTATACGTATACTCATACTTTGGATCGTAGCAGCATAAGGCTATGTCCTGAGTGCGTGCGATACTACAAGCCGATAGTACTTCAGTACTTGTATTATTTATTCCCAGTGTTTCACAATGATTCAGACAACTTCTGGCACCAGCAGTATGTACATAATATTGGTTGTTCTGAAAAATTAACTTAAAGTGCAGCATGTGACAGTGCCATTTTCCCTCTAAACTATGATGTGGTACCTGATGGAAAAGGTGGGCAACCTAAATGTGGCAAGGCAGTGTATGTGCCTAGAGGGGCACACATTTTTTTCTTCCAAAAAATGATTGACAGGCTTCAATCAGAAAAGGTTGGCAAGGGCGCTAATCAGAGGGTGCAATCGCCAACACCAACCACCACCCGATTCTTTCTCTCTATTTTTTTTAATATCTACCTGTGGTCTTGTTGGCCAGCTGCCCTTGGCCTTCCTTCCTTCCTTCCTTCCGTCCTTCCTTCCTTTATTCCCCAGCATTTCTGTGGCCACCGGCTACTCTTGGGGCCATAAAATTTATATCTGTCCAAAAAACGGGAAAAGGGCATGGGAAAAAATCCTGGCATGCAGGCCAAAGACGCGCTCCAATTTTTAAATTTTTTTTGGAAAGGGCGTATATACTTAGGATTTGAAATATGGCCGATTGAGTTGTGAATGGTTATAGCGTGGAAAAGTGGTTCCAAATTAGTCATAGCTGCGAGTGAGGAGGATTAATTGGAAGTATTTGGAAGTGTCGGATGGGCGCTGGCCAAGTGCATTTGTTACTCTGGCGAAACCCCTTTCGTTTATTCGCGTGCATCACGACCCTCATTTTCAAATCTCCGTAATTGAAATGTGCATCTGCTGCTGCCATATAGTTTGCTGGGCAAGTCCAACAACAGGCAGACAATATAAAACGTCCCAGCTCCTATATATAGAGGAAACGTCTTCATGCGCATGCAAGGCTACTCTCAATGTTGTCGTAATTATAATTTTAAAATGGGTCTACTTGCCATTCATAATTGGGCCACCTGCAATCCCACCTTGATTGAGCTGCAGTTGACCTCTAATTACCACCCAAGTGCTCGGTTTGCAGTGTCGTCGCCCTGCCTCGAAGGCATAGGTGGGCAGCAGGTGGCCAAAGTGAAGCGTGCTGCCTGGTATTTATCACCATTTTTTTTTGGCCTGCCCACTTTTGTTTATGATGTCCGCACGCAGCTTCGCCAAGACCCATTACTAACTTGGTGTCAACGTCTATCGAAGGAAGGCATGGCAGGCAAACCCCGGGGCCAATTTGGTCCTTGTTCCGGGTTCATATGTCACTCGCTGATTTCCATCCAATCCTTTCGTCTCGTGAGAGAATCTGCAGTTGCCACGATGCTGCTGCTGGACTGACACGGCCTGTACCGGCGACCGTGCATGGCGACGGAGACACACGACGTCCCACAGACTGACAGGACAATAGGCGGCGGGTGACAGTTGGCGCGTCAACAAATGTCCCCTCGCTATCCTCCAGAAGAGGAAAAAAAACGCGTTTTTATTTCCCCTCCCAACCTATACCCTTGGAATTCCGGATTCTGACCCAACAATGCGCAAGTACTCAAATCCCATGTCGCGTGGAAGAAAAACAAACCACTTTAGTTTTCTGTGCAGGATCTTTTAAGAGGAAAAGAGGGACCCTGCAGCAGCAGGACTCATCCTCTCTGTCTGTGTCTTTTTCTCTCTTTTTTTTCTGTCCGTGATGTCCTTGGCCTCCTGCTGTCCTGCTCCTTTGTCCGGTTTTGTCTCCAGTGTTCATGGACCGCTGGGGATGTCACCCCGGGGACTTCATCCCGGAGCATTTCGGCGGAAGGACACTTCGCTTCGATTTAAGCCCAGGACAAGTGCGTCCGGAGAAGTCAAAAACCGGTCTCGGGACCAGGCCAGTCAGGGTTCTTCTCTCTGACATTTTCCAGAAGGGAAGGGCACGAAAGGATTGAGCTGGACAAATCAGATCCGATTAGAGAACAGTTCGCGTTGCATGTGTGTGTCCCTTTGATGGCAGTCGCACAAAAGGGGGGAGTCCCAGAGAGACGGGTTCCCCAATTTCTGCGGATGACACGGGCAGAGGCAGGCGTCGGTTGGCGTCGGGGGAGAAATATGACCAGAAGCGGGATCGACGTTGCGTAAGGCCCTATCGCTGTTTGTTTGTTTGGATCTGGATGCAAGGGAAAGGAAGAACCGCAGCAGGCTTCGATTGGCTCCAAGGCCCCTCTGAAGAGGAGATAACCCTCGATGCCAACATAATATTGCTTACAGTAACATGGCAAAGCACTGGTTACTTTCAGCAGTTATCCGCAATGTTAGGCGCCATTCGGGCCAATTTCCTTTGCCAGGATATGTTATAACATTCATCTCAATTCATCCTGCCCAATGAACAAAACAAAGCGAACTAATGGCATATAAAGGGCAGGTCCTGTTTATTCGCATTTATCCTCGTATTTATACTTCCCGTTAAACAGGCGAGACGCTTGGGTTGCTCTCAACAGTCAGGATAAAATGTCGATTTTGGCGCTGTGACGAATCAGGCCGCCACAGGGTGTCTCGTCGAGTAAGGACGCCACAGCCTATCAGTCCCACTAAATATTTATAAATCCAGAGTGGCTCCCTTTTGGAAAAGCGAATGAGCGGCACTGAAAAAGGACCCCCCTTTTTTTCCGAATGATTGTTGCTGACACAATGTTAAGGGAACCGTTTGAGCCTGCATACAGTTCTGTTGTGATCCGCTGGGCGGCGGGGTGGTTGGGAATATGTTGGTGGTGTGTATACGTACGTGGTGTGCATGTATAGGTATAGTGTGTGGCAGGTTCAGAAGCTATGGCGTCTGCCCGGACGATAGCGGATCGACCGGTGCTGGAATCCAGAGTGGCGGCGCTTATCTGCGGCGCATCTCCACCCAATTAGGGCCACAGCGTCGCCGCCGTCTTCGGCTGGGAGGAAGGGGGAGGGGAAGGGCGCCCCTACACATACATACACACCAACCACTCCCACGCAATTTACTCCCACAATTCAAGTTGCAGTACCAAAAAATTTTTAAGGTCAATAACTTGTTCAAACGTGTCTGGGTAATGAGAATCGTATCGATACATTTTTCGGGTACGCCACCAGACAACATTGACACAAAGCTCGTGTACTTGCTAATCCGAGTGATTCCCTGCTATCGAGCCATGCGGATGTAACCAGCACAGACAGTGCGTGTACCCCTTTACGCTCACGCACAATTACAGCGAACCGGATCAATGCTCCGCACTGAATCACCCCTATGGAGACTTGGAACTCGGCATATACACTCCTGCTGCGATGCATATAGTGTAATTACAGCACATGATGTGTGTGGAGGGAGCCCCTGCGTCTCGACCGCGGTTTTTTTTTCGGGGGAAGGGGTGGTCCGTCTGTGTTTGCACTAGTGCCACTATTTACAGTGCTGGCTTGTCATTATCGCTCGTGACCGGGAATGAAATATACTCCGGGAAGGATCATTTGTTTTGTCGATTGTGTGGTTGGAGGAGGTGGGGGGATAGAGCAGAGAGGTGGGGGGGTGTGGGTTGCCAGGTCGCGGGGCTTTGCATGTCTGGTAGGGATCAGGAGCAATGGGGAAGTCGCCACCAACGTTTGCTCACGTCACTGGCGCATGTACGCACATGACGATGCATTTTATGTATTACTGCAATGGCAGAGTCTGCAGGGTTGAAGGGAGAGAGAGAGAGAAAAAAATCAATCGGGATTCAGTCGCGAGAGAATAAGCAAGGGGTAAAAAAAAAAAAAAAATCTTGTCTCGATTTCTCTTCCGCTTGAGAAGGTGGCCTGTCCCGGACAGACGACGTTCAATGCCGGCCTTCGACAATTATTAATTGCCAATTGACTCGCAGCCGGACGTGTCTCTCCTTCACTCTCTGCGGTTGTACATAACGAGGGAGGGACCTCCCATAAAAGGATGATGCCAATGCCAGATGCACTTTTGCAGTGATCTAACTGATTCTGCTGCATAGAATATGTCACAAACTAGTTAAATAACAACGGGCACATATCAAAATGCAGATATAAATCCACTATATTTTAAGTTTTCAAAACGACACCTTATTCTTAAAGCCAATAAGTGGAGTCCGTATTTACCGGCAGTTAATGTGGTGATTACAACTTGCACTTGAACGACCTCGTTACAGTGTCGCTGTATGCTGATCGAATTCAGATATACTGGGGGCCTATATCGTTTGCGCTTCGCGTAACGTGTGTGTGCTGTGTAGTGTCTGAAATAGAGCCAAGTGAGGGCGGGAGTCTTGCGCTGTAATTATTAATTGCCTTACGCTACGTAAGTGTGCTAATGTCTCGAGACCGCCACATGATCAATACTCTCTCCTGTATAATGTCCCCGCAAAATATTTGCCCGCAATTAATATTCAGCTGGAATACACTGGACGTGCGAATGAGTAGTTTGGAGATACAATGGACAAGGAAGAAGCGCGTGTGTATATAGTATGTGTGATGAGCTGAGAGAAAGAAAGAGGAGGGGGGAAAAAAAGCGAGTAAGGAATCGCGTGTCTGTAATGAGTGAGAAGCCTAATAGGACCAATCGCAGTTCGAAGATAACAAATTTGAGTGGGCCGGCTGCGGCTCTTGTATCATCTCGATGGATCACATGGGAGGAGGGGGGAGTGGGAAGAGGAGGAGCACACAAGTGGTTCTAGATAAACTAGTTGCTGGGATGCATGGAAAGGCCAAGAAGAAGAAGAAGCCACGCGACCATCAAAATGTGGGGGAAACATACCATTTCCTCCTCATTTTGTAGCAGACTTTTGCATTGTATTTTGCGCATGTTTCCGAGTCGGACTGAAATGTCAGGGACATGCTGTGGCTATGTGAATATCCAAATATCGGAAAACAATTTACATGTGGTGCTCCCCCCCCTCATAGGTGGTTTATCTATTCCAAAATTGCGGTGGAAGTTTGGGCGTTGCCATGGTATAGCTTGCCAATTTCAACCAGTAGTCGTGAGATTGCGCCATGATAACTGTCAATATGTAATCCAAGTCGAGACAGCGCCATATTCCAGCGCAAGTTTGATTTATTTGTTTGTTTTTATTTACCGATCCCCGGGACCATATCAAAATTTTTTGGAAGTTGGGGAACTGCCTATAAAATTTAAATCGCCGTAACATTCAGTTATAAAGCAGTGTTTACTTTACCTTGAGCTAGTTCTTGTGTACACACACATTGCCCTATTTACTGTATCGCGTAACTTTTAAACGAACCTATTTATTAATAGGTATGGTCAGGCTGAAGCAGTTTTTCAAAATTGTAACATTTGTACCTGTATATTTTAATTTTGTAAAATTATGAAGTGCTCAATTTATTTCAACGACAATATGCTACATGGTGTCCGTTTCTTTCCACAGTCGGCTGCGCGACGGGCGGGAACGAGCTGCGCCAACTGCAAGACGACGACGACGACGCTCTGGCGCCGGAACCAAAACGGAGAGCCCGTCTGCAACGCCTGCGGCCTCTACTACAAACTACACAACGTGAGTACAATGCAACGATACATTTTTGGCGCAGTTCCCAGAAGGGCGACCGATTGACATGTCGTCCTCCTAAGTGGATTTTAACCTGTGCATCACCTTCCGCATGGGAATGGGCCTCCGGGACAAACTGAGCGGAACCTTTTCCCCTAAGTTCCAAACACCCAAAAGTCAGCAACAATGCTGCGGTCCTGCATTGTTATAGTCCCCCTCTGATCCGGAGGGGAGGTCAAATGGGGCAAGTCTAGGCGTCTAATGGGCCAGAGAGAGGCGACAGCGCGGAACAAGGAAGTTTTACACGGCTATCTGTCTCATTGGTGAAGGATGCGATGGGAAAACAGCTTCCGGGACTCTGATTGGCCCCCAGCAGGGGAAGTGACAATCCACATTTTCTCTCAAGGACTAGTAGTCTCAGAAAGAGAGAGAAAAAAGGAAGCATGGAGATTAGCACTTAGCAGACTTTGACTAGAGGGGGGGAGGGTGGGCCATCCCGCCCCATTCTTAGAACCATTTCCAACCCCCCCACCCCAATTCAGCTCCTGAAAGAGGCTCTTTGAGACCCTTCTTCTTTCCTTTCCTTCCACTAAACGAGGGGTCCGCTCTATCATTTTGCCTTTTTCTAACTCTCCCCCCTACACTCAAAATACTCAGGGAGGCCGACCTTTTGTGCGGGGCTAATGCAAGGCGGCCGCTTTGTTGCGTCCTTTCCAACACTTTCATTTTGGCAAAAACGCTCTCTCGAATGCTGGAGACCCCGGCCATGTCGCCAAATCACGACCGGTTGTTGCCAATTTCCAATCCGCACACCTGCAATTTGCTTCACTTGCGTAACTCGCTGGTGAAATCAAACGAGCGGTCCTGGGTTCGAATCCGTACATTTCATACACAAATATTGTCTCGTATAATAACGAATAAACAAGGCTGTAAACCAGTAAAATCCGTGCCTTATTGTTAGCTGGTCCGGTTGTTTCTAAGAATTTGTTGAAAAGAAGCGACCCTGACGGTCCTTGGCTACATGTAACCAGTCTAAGGAGTGGCGTTTGAGTGTGTCTCTTTTGGGTCGAGCATGAAAAGGACCGGCTTCCCCTTGTGATGCCTGCAGCTTGTATACACAAGATATCGGATACTCCGGAACCAGATACGGTTACGGGCAGGGAAAGAAAGGGGTTTCTTCCGCCGAAAAGGAGCCCAGGCAACCAAGGCCACCGAATGAGACATTGCGCGAAAACGTGCCGATGAGGAATTTGCCCCTTTTTTATTCTTTTACTCCGGAGTTGACAATGGCTGCTGGATAAAGTGAATCAAGTGCGATAAATCCCATCGGTTGTAACAATCTGTTAATCTCCGCAGGGGGTGGCACTGTTACCATGTCCCTTATCTGCGTGGATCGGCCGCATAATGAGTTTGCAAACGCGCAAAAATCCTGTTCCCCCAGCCAGCCAACCCAGTATTATATATACGAAGCGACCTTCTACCGGATCCGTAATGAAGTGAGCACAATTGTCGCTGTATCGGCAGTAAAACCTGCTCAATTACTGAATTACTATGGCTACATTCCTGCTCCGAGTGAGTGTGATGCAGAAAGCCGTAAATTAATTCCATTACGCTGCAGCAATTGCAGTTGATAAACAATGATTCAGTCGGAATCGGGAGATTCTCCCAGAGTTACGTCTCTATTTTGTAGCCTTTTTGCTCAAGAGCGGGACAGGGTGTGGCTGGTGCTGTAACCAGTTGGCCCTCCAGTCCAATAAACCCCGGGTGAAATAGAAAGAAGAAAAAAAAGAACCGTGTGCATAAGCAGCTATACGGCAGCCTGTTTTCTCCTCGTACTGGCTCGACAGGAAACTCACACCCACCTACGAATTACCCTCATATCAGCTAAGCGCGCGCGTGCACACTTACACAACACACATACACACACCCTACTTTTAGACCTGTCCCTTATTGCTGCCTACACCCCCGCTCTAATTGGAAGTCACGATGTACTTTAACATTTAATATTATAATTCAGGGTTGGGTTGATTGAAATTGTTGGAATGATGCACAGTAGCAGCGTTGTTGGCACTGGCTTAGGTCAGGTATGCGGAATGATGCGAAATCCTATTGTCGCATTGCTGCCCATGCACAGGTTGGGAACCAGTCTGGCAGGATTGGGCTCCGGCTCCTTGATTTATAATTAATTTAGCACCCGATATCTTGGCCACTGCTCGCGCGACATTACCCTTTCCATACAGTTTGAATCGCATTCCTCTATAGCACCCAAACGCATCGTATGTGAAAGGCCATAGCAGTGTGTATAGCAAATGGTGTTTCGTGATCGGCTGCACCTTGGCTGGTTCTGGTTCGTGCCGCTGCTGCTGGGGTTATCTTTGTAAACTTGCTGCTTTGCAAATCAGGGCGGGGCTCGTACAAAATAGATTTGCGTCTTGTCGCCCGGGTGATTAATGGCGCCTGAGTGCTACTTACACTGCCTAAGCTGCGACACCTGATCTTTTTTTTCTCTCTCTCTGGCCCTAACCCTCACTTTGGAGGAGTGGGCTTGAATGGCTATAACCGCAAAGCCGGTACACTCCCAAGCCGTGTGCTGCTGTAGGCGTACGTGCTGATTGATACCATCGCGGTGTGAGTAGCCCCGTGCACACAGGGTGCTTCATTCTATACCAGTCGGAGTAAAGACTTGGGTTGTGGTGGGTAAAGGTGCGGAATGGGGTGGAAACAAGTGCGTCAGTGTGCTTCCAGCCAGACGACCATCCATCCTTTCGGGGGGGATGCTCTCCACTTTCTTTGCAAGCCTGGGCTAATTGGCACCCCCAACCCCACCCTCAAAATGCGTGGAAATATCCTCCCCAACCTCTCTTCAGAGCCGACAGAAAATTATTATTGCAACAACTCGACGACAGCTTCGGCTTGTTTACTCCTGCTGCCGACTTCTAACCAGGCTCTTTCTCTGCCCGCCATTACTCTGCGACTGCCTTCAAAATGCCAATTAGAATCTTGACTCGGATGTTACAAGGCGACTGTTTTTTTTTCACTCTCAACCAAGGCATACCATCTGCAGAGTGCACACACGTCACCAACTTTTGTAGCAAATTCGTTAAGATGGTTTAATATCTGGCAGAAAGTATTGCTATTTTTTTGAAACATAATACAAACGGTGTTGAGTGCCGACAATGATGTAATACATTTTTAGCCACAACCTTGGGGTAAAATATTGCCAAAAACAAACCGCTAGAACTATACACCTGATGGGAATCAATTAATTTTTTTGCTGTAAAGCCTTGCATGACTCAACCATTGTCACTAGAACCAAAACGTCACCTCCCAAAAAATTGTTCACCTTTTTTTTGTAAATCGAGCTCCAGATGTGCGATTCATCTCTTTCAATATTTTTTTTTGTTTAGTTTGAAGGCAGCCACTAAATTAGTGTCCGCCTGCACACAGAACCGTATTCCCGAATGTTGTTGGTGACAAGTGTGTAATTGCTAGATCTGATAATAATTATCTTCTCTTGTCCATCGCGCGGTGTATTAGTAGGTGATGAGTTTGAAAGGAGTCGCCTGCCAAATGGTTGAGTCTCGGCGAAGGGATCTGAGCCAAAAGAAACCTTGGCTCTCTCTGTTGTCACAAGAGGGGTGGGTGGGTGGAGCAGAAGAAGAGATGCTCCCCAGTTGGGGATAATGAGTGTTAATGTTCTCATTTGTCCCCGCGAACTGGCAAGCTCCCTGATGACTACAAGTGCCTGCCGTCCGGATTGAGACTTTTGACGACCCTGACTTTCTTCGCCAGACACACAGACACCATCACCCACGGCTATATTTATACCTCCAGCCTTCTTTTTCTCTCTCTTCTCTGATGGATAAATCTATAACACGAAGCAAAATTTGCAATTATTTATGTTTGGCAGCGTGGCATTTTCGTGACGTCAAAATCCAAGTTCCATTAGGGCGATAATAGAACTCTTGTTCCCCCATGCAGCAGTAAACAAGTCTAGAGAGAGACACAACTTGAAGCCCGATTCGTGATCAGGGATTTGCATGCTGGCACGGAATTTTCCGTCCCCTCCATTTGCAAAAATCCGATCGTCTCCCACTCCCCCGCCCTATAGCAACCTCCTCTTGTACGAAGGAAGTTGTTCCCATTCAGGATTGGTTGTGCGTTAGATCCGTTGGCCCCATGCAAAAGCGTGACAGCTGAAGCCTGACTGCCCAGCAACCAGAAATGTGCTTCCACTTTCAGATCAACTATCCTCCTCTCAACTTTTTTTTTTCCATCAGCTTGTGTGTTGTCCTTTTTTTTTCTTCGCGTGTTCTTAGCTTGTTGGAAGGAAGAGAGGGGCAGGAGAAGGAGGAGATTTAAAAAAAAGAAGTAACCGGTGATTGGAGTGGCGATAAACGCTGTTGAGATAGAAGCATGTGAAAGGTCGCACTTTGAATCTTTGGCGAGGTGCTAACTTACAGGCTCGTTATGCTTCTCACCTTCAATTTTATTGTTGAAGACAAGCTCCGCCTTCTGCCCGGTCACACCACTCTTTTTGAAACGAAGAGTCGAGATATAACTCCCAGTTTGCTAACCGGCTCGTTTAGTTGCAAACGAACCTGCAAAATTCCGTCTTTAAAAAGTGAACAGCTGTGAAAACTGGAGTCGAGAGTAGTTGTGGCGTCTTCCATTGTATCTTCTCGTGAGTGACTTACATTTGACTCACCCCCTTCCTTTCAATTCTTTTTTTTTGTTACGAACCTCTTGTGACAGCTCCAAAGCACGTCTTGTACGTACAGTACAAGAAGTTGCATCTGTGTGTACCTGGATTGGCTCGACCCCAACCAACGTCTTTATTTGCTAATCGGGTCATCCTCCTCTCTCTTAAAGGGAGAGAGAGAGAGAGAGAGAGATGCGCAGAAAAAACGTGAGCGAAACATCCGTCGTGATTCGCCATGAAAATGTCAGAAGAACGGTCTTCCTCGGGTTGCCACGACCACCGGTAGAGGTCAGACCAATAAAAAGACACCACATTTCTGCAATAACTTATATACAAGAGTGTGTCTCTGCGGGCGATTTTGAAGCTTTCTTTTTTTGGAGGGTAAATGTAGGCGAAAGTGTATAAGCGGGAGGAAGGCAGGAGAGCAAGACGGAGAAAATGCCAGGCTTCTTCTTTTCTTTCTCCGGTAAAAATCGAGATATGTGTTTGGTGGCTGGAAGGATGCTTCTCGCTCTCCCCTTCCAAATTTCCGTGGCCTTCTTTCACGCCAGGTGATGATGCAACAGGGTTCATTTGCATGCGCTCGTTTTTTTTGCTCATCTCTCGTAAGGCGACCATCTTGGATTACTTAGCACGGGAAAAAATCTTCAATTATGCATATGTATACAACCGGAGGAGCTCAAATTAAGAGCAGATCTCCATAGCTGTTGTAAAACATAATCGGACAATTTCTGGCTTAATTTTTGGTGGATGGAATCGGGCCTAATTCATCACCTGAAAAGTCACAATGGGGCGTTTTCGCAAAGGGCAAGCACAGTAATTTGGGTTTCCGGTGTGCGAACAGCTCAATCCTGATTACAGTTAGTGCACACAGTGAATATTATCTCGATCAAGATTGGCTGGTGTATCACATGCTGCACCATGATGAGAGGGGGGGTACGGTTAGTTTAGTTAGTTGGTCCGTGCAACTGCCTGCCTGCCTGCCAGTCCCTTTAGGCGTGCGACATACACGGCCTCATACCATTGATACGCGGTGATGATATGCACACACTGCTTGCTGCCTGCACAGGGCCTTTTGACAAATTGTCATGAAGCGATGCCGTGTGCTGAACAATGGCGGAAAAAAATGGCCAACCGCAACCTTCCCCTCCCATCATCGCATCGGGGTCACACAGAGAAAATGCCGGCGATAACACCCGTCTGATACCAGCAGGTCCTGCTTTTGCCTGCTGCTCATAAAGGTCAGGGTTACATCTGATCATCAAATGCGGAGAAAACCACGGCACAGCAGCAGCACGGAATAGTGCTGCACAATGTTGGCATCTGCCTCCCATCATTTTGAGAGGAATGCGCGTGTGACGCTCCTGCACACACACGTGCTGACTCAAAGTTGTCCAGTCCCTGGAAACGCGAGTAGTCCCCCAGCAGCGAGAGATTGTTGGTTCTGGTATAGCAAGCATCATCATCCAATCGTGGTCTGGATCCATCCAAGCATCCATGGGAGCGTATAGAGAGTGGCGCCAGTCGTCCTCTCGACGCCGCCATCCTGTCACGCCGTCTCTCTCTTCTCCCATCTTTGCTTCTTCTCCTTCTTTTTTTTTTCCTTTCGGTGTCTTCCTCTATACACACACCCCATCCCCCATCATCTTCTTTTCTCCTTGCATCTCTTTTTCCCTCCTCTTCCACTCTGGGCTGCCACACGCGGCGGATGCCGGAAAATAGCCCACAATTGGGCCGTGCTTTCTGGCGCCCGTGTCCATCAACCCAGCCTCTTTCATGCCCATCCTCTGACTGGCACCTTTCAGACCCCACGTCGCATATGTGTATCAGAAACACACACCAAAAATAGTGCTCGCAATTTACAGGCTGTACAGGTAAAAAGGTTGGGTGTCATCAGTGCTGTGTGTGGCTGTGCTTATATAAAAGGAGCTAGGGGAATGCCGCTTATTAGCTTCCACTCAAGCTGGCAGTTTATTTGGCGGGGCTCGAAATAGGCGGCCGCTGCTTATTTTCAAGGGATCCACCAGCACCCCCCATCACGGGAGTCCTCTCATCTCCTTTGGACTATTAGCACGCTCCCCGAGTTTGAAGCGCTCCACCGCAGATACACAGAGAGGAGATTGTTTACACAGGAGGGGAAAAGAGGAACTGAGAGAGAAGGAGATTCTCTCTCTCTCTCTCTCTCTCCTGCTCCAATTGGTGGTGGTGCCGCCACCATCTCTTTTCTGCTGCACCGTGGAATAAAAGCTCTCAAAAGTTGTACCCGGAATGTTCAACTCTGGTGCCGCCTATAACTTGACGTATAACCCAACCTCCAGTAATTAAAACATCCGTAAACAAAATCATTTAGAGACACTTTTTGGTTAGGACATGGTATACACTGATATTTGTTGGACTCGAAGAATCCCACTGATGGCATGCGTTGGATGACCGATTTGTCCCGGACGACCCCGGAAGTTTGACCTCTAATTCGATCCAATTCGTGCCCACTCGAGTCGTGTGTGTGTGTGTTCTCTTTTTTTGTGTGTGGGTTTAAATTAATTGCGAGCCTCTGATTGCGTAGTAGGGTGGGGTCGCAATCATCAAGGGCTCGAAGAGAATCCCGCACTTCATTTCTGTCCGGTTTGACACAAGCGAGGTATGCCATCGCCCTGACAGCTCTGGTATACATTTGCACAACCCAAAAAGGGGGGACTTGCCAAAATGCCACGACCCTCATTCCACAGCCAAGCGTCACGAACAAATATTGCAAATATTTACACCACAATTCCAAGCAGATGGACATAGAATATTATGTCGCAGCCAGTTCTGCCATAATTTTTTTGCAATCCTTACTCACCCCCTCGTGATGGTATATTTTTTGTGCAAAAAAAAGGAGCAGAGTTGGTGAGGGTTGAGGGTGGGTGGGCAGGAAGGGCAGCCCCCTTTCCTGCCACACCATGCAGCATGGATTTTGCCTACACGATGGGACTGGATAAATCTCGCGAAACAATTCGCCATTATGCCTGGAAGCACGCGATTCCGGCCCCGAAGCGCACTCCTCCTCCTAAATCCCAGTCAGCAGAACGAAAGGGAAATAGCTCTCTCTCTCCCTAACCCCCCCTTCTCCCTATACCACCCCCTCACTATTATACCACTATTTACCTATATACAGCAGAATGGGCTGCATGGCCCAGCAGTTATTTATCACTTTCAGAGGGGCGACACTACATACCCAAAGGGAAGTGGATTTTTGTGTAAGCGCTCTTTTTGTTCCCCAGATATAGGCTGGATTAAACAGGAGGTACTCGGATCTTCCCGCCACTTTTTTTTAAAACGAGCGACTGTGGCTCCAGTGGTAAGCGAGCCAACTACTATGGTTGGGCGGCAAATATTTTGGCACTTTGATTGTTTGCGGGATTCTTTTGCGGGAGACAATGTCTGCTTCCAGACATGTCATGCTAACCAGCGAGCCAGATATCGTCAGATCCGGACTGGGGAGAAACTAGGCGTCTCTACGCCAAGGTGCTGTACGGATAGATATCAAGATTAGTGGGCAGGCAGGCAGGGGTTGGCTGCATGCGTATACAGCATATATATACAGACAAGTCTCTGGAAGGTTGCCTACACCTGTCCGTTCGTCCGTCAGGCAAAGTCGACAGCGGCAGGCAAGAATATTCGCCACTGAAATAATGACAGGCCTCTGTTTATTTGCACGCCTTCCTGCCAATCGCCTTTTTGGAAAAGGGCACAGGGTGGTCCGTCGCCAGAATATTTCGATGAGAAGCAATTTGCTGGACGTATACTTGATAGACACGGGCAGCGAGCCACCCTGTACTTTGATATCGACCGGACCAATCATTACGCGTATGGTGTGCTGCAGAGAGTGTGTGTGCACGACCCCGTTTCCTCACACGCTACTTGTCGCTTACTCTAATTACTCCTTGGCTCAAATCCCTGCCCCCACCGGGTGCAAAATTTAGCGAATCGCCTCAGAAATTCGCACTCGCTGATTCTCTTGGAAAATCCTGGTGGTTGTTACTCTTTTAACTTCCTGTGCCCGGGGGTCGTCAGCAACGAAAGACTTTGCTATATGTTACGTTAACACAAATTGTTGAAATTGATGAAAATGACCTGAAATCACAGCATAGAATGGACCAGATAGTAAAGTCCTTCCAAAACTGGCTCCCATGAGAAGTGGGTGTGCACTTTCCGTTACAGCTCGTGACATTGGGAGTGGGGGGCAGCAGTCAACGCCCAGATTCCTCCCCATTTTCGCTCGGTTGCAAAGCAATTGTCCTGGGCAAGTAGACTCTGGGGCTGATGAAAGTTAATGGCGGTCAGTCTAGCGTTAGTCTGAGGTGCGTGGGGGGGATGGAGGGTTTGGAGAAGGGGGGAAGGGATGGCGGCGGTTTTGGCCTAATGCGGCAATGGTCGACCATAAAATGAAGGCAGGCATTCGGGGCGCCGATAAGAGTATACTCGTGGACTCGCTCTTTGATGGCCAATAAAAGATCCGGAACACGTCGATTGTGGCTCTTAACTATCCGACGGCCAGTTCATGGCCGGCCATCCCCCCCTCCTTTTTGTCCGAATAAAAAGGATAGCCCCCCCCCCCCCTTTCTCTCTCTTTTTCTCCTGGGAAATGAGCAGGACGATGGGCGAAAAAAAATTGAAAGAAATAAAAGACTTTTCACTCGGTTTGTCAGAAAATGTGTGCGGAAGGTCTACAGAGAGGCGATATCTGTTGCTATAATATATAGACATCACTGGGTCCCTCCCATCTGTCCCTGGCCGCCGGTTTTACTGGCCTGCTGTGTTGCAACCGGTTAAAAAAAGGAGGAGGGAAAGATATGGGAATCATTAACTCTTCGTTATTAGGGCGTTACAGCCTGTTTTTCTCGGAGGAAAAGAGATCCCGCTCGAATATGCCAGAGCCAAGCCGCGCTTTCAATAACTGTTACTGGTGACTTGTAGCCATTTGTAGCCAACTCTCTTCTTCTTCTTTTTTTGACTGCCCGTCAAGGACTTTGACTGTTGGTCAGGTGTCGATGCTGTGTGACTGTGATTGCATACCACCTCTTGAAGTTTGAGTTCTGGACGAGCACGAAGACAGGTTATGGATGGCCAGCTTTCATGGGGATCATGTGCCACTCTGGAATGGCTATTGATGTCTGATCATTATTATTTTTTCACCTCCC
>KZ539615.1:7386-17586 GCA_000934665.2 Catajapyx aquilonaris
CCTGGCCTTTAGAGAAATGATGGCACCGGATATTAAATAATATCTTGAGCTGGATAAATGTCGGAATGGAAGTGCCCCATATACACTGGGATTCGGAGAATCGTCCAAACAGTTATTGCTTGTTGGCTTTTCAGCGTGGCATTGGGGGGGACATCTGAAAGTAACAGGTGCAGTTGGAGGGGGATTAGTAGGTACAGGGTGTACCGAAAGTGTGCGAGTAAAGATGAGACACCGTGTGTTTAATCTGCTGATGAATTATGGGGGAACTGGCTGTTTCTCTGCAGGTGACAACAGGTAGAACGTGAATTTTTCCGAATAGTTTTTGAGTGGGGGGTAAACGATTGGGTGATGCGAGTCTCCCATAAAACAAGAGGCGGCGATTAGTATGCATGCCGCCCACCGACCCGATATGTAGAGGACGTTTACTCCTCGCTTGCAATGGCTACATGATTCCAGGGCCTGCATTCCATTGCCCGCCTCCCAACCCTCCCACCCAGCTCTTCCCTTTCCACATGGAAAACCTCTGCCACTCACTCACTCAAACTCGTCGCTGGAGATGGGCAGGCCACCTCAGAATGTTTTTTAAAAAATTGGACAAAAATGGATGTGACGGGGAATCATGATGGAGTTTTGAAAATTTGCGTCTGTCACACGTCATCGGGCGGAATGTAATGGGTTAGTTAGCGTATGTAGAGGGGGGGGGGGGGGGGGGNATTTTCGGCTCGGTTGGAATTGAAGGGTTGGAAAGAGGAAATTGCGGGAGTCAACAGTATACTGGCTGAAGAATACGTTACTGGGGTCCCTATAGACTTCAAAGTCGGAAGGGGGAAAATGAGGAGAGGTTTCTTGGCTTTGATGTTTTTGAAACATTTTAAGTGACAAACGCGGTCCATATTAGAGTCAAACAGACTTTAAACAGAATGCAAATTTGTTGACCAAGTTTGTGCATGCATACTTTTGATAAATCAGGTTATGCGGTGTTGGGTAGGTAATGTACTAACTTTTTTTTTGTCATCTTATGCATAATTTGTTGTTGCAAAGTGCAGCTGGTAGCATTATGCAGTTGCATTTCCAGCGTGGGATGCACTCTGAGAGGGCTATGGTATCAGGTTATAATTTTCAAATGAATTTTATAGGGTGATGTATACACTTGTGCTATAGTTGTACAGATGGGAGTTAGGAGATAGAGAGAGAAAAAAAGGTGAGAGAAGCTTTTGCTTCTGTGGGATTTTGACTTCCCAGCTCCTCCGGCACTTTTAACTTTCAAAAAAGGAACCGAGGAATTGCCGGGGAGTGAAGTAAAGTTTCTCGTGGGAATTGCTGCGAACTCCTCTTCTTGCCTCTCCCCAACCCCACCCACACACTCTCTCTCAGCCTCTGAACTCGCGAGTTGTTCCCCGGCACGAAGACGTCAGGTGCCATGTTGACACTGAAACTCGTTTATCCATTCTAGACCTAGAGGAAACTGTGCTGCAGCTTCTGTTGCCATCAGAGTGAAAAAGGGATACCCGAACGAAAATGGCTGGCGACAAGGAGAGCTTGATTCGGTTAAGGGACACCAGACTGACGCCTTTTTGTCGCCTCCTATATATATATATATATTTTTATCCTCTAGTTCTTTTGTCTCCTTTTCTTTTTATCTCGTTGGGCAAAATGATTCCGGACCGATGACAAGCTTTTCACTTTGTTTTCCTCTGCAGATCAACGAGGAATCGGAAGTGGAATCCGACTTCCGAATGACGGTGACGAAGAAAAAGTTCCGGGACGGGAACGCCACGCTGCGTTACCTGCGCAAGCGCTTCCAGAATATCACCAGCTACGCGCAGGTGCGACGGGCCAATCGGATATCGCTTCTGTTCGCCAAAAGTAAGTTCAATTTTCAAGCTGATTAGATTGTAAGGGGGATTGCCGTAAAAATCAGTTTCTTGCAAAATTAGGGGCCTCTGTGTACGGTCAAGTAAATTGAGCTCAATTTTGGAGTGATTACAACTTGATTCACGGATTGTGTAGGTGCGCTCACCTGCACCGCCAGTGAATGAATCAAGTGCGAAGTGATTTAAAATATCGAATGCTGCTTTTGACACCACAATTGAGCCATTCACACTGATTATTATTTGTTGTTTATTTATATGGTGTACGGATTGACCCCTTGCTTGACACATGTGAAAGGAGGATATATGGCATGTCCTGATACTGCGTCTCACGAAATAAATGCAGCCAATCACGTCCTGACTATACAGTATAGGCCTACAATCGTCACTCGCCTTAGATGGCACATAGAGCTCTGCTGGTCTGCACCAGGACACCTTGGGCCAAAACTTGTGCTATTCATTATCGGAAATAAACCCCTGCTGCACTTGGTCGAGAAACGTATCCCAGCAACTTGGTTTTGGTCAGTGTACCTTTAGTTCATGGCGGTATTGCAGTCCTATACTCACAGGCAAATTGGTGGTGGTGTGGGAAAAGTTGGTGTAATATACCTATTCGGCGTGAGGATGATTATGAGTTACAGTGCTGGGATCTGACATATTGATGCGTAATTTGAGGAGGTGGATGGAAGGAGTGTCTCGTAAATTGTCGATTGGAGGTGCAGGCGCTTTTTATACTAACGGAATGCAATATCTCAAAAGCAGAAACACCAATTTTTTTTTCCGCCCCAAAAATATGTGAAACTCGCTTGTAAATGTGCTCTGGATGCGAGCTAAGTTACGGGACATGCGGTGTACAGTATACGTCTTGTCGGACGTTGCAGATTATTGATTGTCGAGGATTCTGGCAAGCAGCATATGTCAGAGGAGTGGTCGTTTTGTTTGACGAGGTTAGTGCGGACAGACCTCGAAGCCCATGCCCCCGGCGCTTTTATGGGCACAATGACGGAAGCCTATGGACGGGAATAGTATCCCTTCTCCGAGAAAACAGGCGTCCTATCGCCCGAGCGGCGCCTCCAGGAAGATACAATGCGGAAAAAAGGGGGTCATTGGACTACTGCACTGACCACACACTTTCGAGTTCCTGGAAACATCTGCCAAGAGCGGCGATATTGATGAACACCCTCCCATCCAATAGATATATAAACGGTGTATATATCGGGTGGGCCCGGTTCGAAAAGGAAAAAAAAAAAAAACCCAGCTGCATTCCTTCCCGTAACAATGCAAGAACCGATACGGAATGAGATGAGGTTGGTCTAGATGGAAAACATGCACAACCCGTTCGTTTGTCCATCCTAGGGTGAAAGAACCGTTGGGGGGACCTTGGGCAAGGACAGTAACTGTTGAGGGATTAGTGGAGCTGATGCTGAGGATGCTGATGATGTCCCGTCAACAAGTCCCGGATTCTTTTTGGGGGTACGGTGGCCCGACTCCCACGCCGGCCGGCCGGTTAGTTACATACAAATACTACTGGGAGTAGGTAGGTAGGTAGGGTGGGTATCCTGGGGGCAGCATGCATGGGCCGCATTCTCGCACACGCGTTTTGCCGCATTCCTCCTCACTCCGGAGGACCAGCTGTCTTCGGGGTCACCTTCCTCTTCCTCAATGCTTCCGCTCCTAGCAGTCCAATCCAGCTGATCGTGCCCTCATTTTTTGATGATTTTTGCACAAATTTTTTTTCCCAGGGGGATACGACCTTGCCGCCAAACATGTGGAAACAGTTAGCAAAGTTGTCAGGAATTTGCGCATGGAAATTTCGAAGTTTGCCCGGGTTCGTGAGAATGCACAGAAACGAAAGGAATATTATAGGAGGGGGATGGAGTGGTGGGGGGGAAGAGAGGAAGAGAAAAAGTTGGCAAGTTTTTATCCCACCCTTCCGGAGCAGGCCTTTGATCTGGAGAACTTTTCAACGTCACATTGAGAGGAAGTGATTCAGTCCATGAAAATTGCTCCTTTCTTCACTCAATCATAGCTGTGATTAGAGGCGTTTCTGTGGCTCAGTTTCAGTTTGGGCCTAAAGCACATTACAGTATTTGGACAGGGGGAGTGATCAGGAAGTGGGAAAATTGCGTGGGACCAGCTTATTAACATGGTCATTAATATTTGGTAAAAATATTTTCAGATGAGGAAGACTCGTCTGCCAGCTGCGAACCGGAAAAAGGTTCCCTTCAACCCATCTCATGGATTGATGCTTCCGTTGCCCAGGAGCAACTGATTGAAGGTTGCTTCCACGAAGATGATGTGGGACTTAATCCATGGTAAGCCCAAGTTGTCTAAAGCCAAACAGGTATACAGTGGCAACACCTGCCGAAATGTGAAATGCCAGTTGGTATGACCTACTTGGACAGACCAAAAGCAGCAGCAAGGCATATTGTGTCGGTAAGGCCCTCCCTCTTCATCTCGCCTTCCTCCCCTCATCCCTAAGCCACTGATGCATATTCCCCATTCAGAGGCACTTGCCGCACAATGTAAGTAGCCTGCACCTGCTGCGGGGTGAAAAGCCTCATTTGCCTTCTGGACAGGAGGCAACGTCATTACGTCATCATAATTCCCCTCACCGGCCAGTGGATGCAGGAGTGCTTGGCAGCCTGTGAAAACTTTTCTCTCTCTTTATTATGTAGCAGGTGAATATGCTTTCAGCTGCCATTAGCATTTGTAAAACGGGGCTGCCCAGAGAGCACCCACCGGCCGTTTGAAAGAAATTCCAAGTTACCGCGACTATTGTCAATCAACTTGTTACCCTGGCATATAGAGTTATTTGCTGAACTGGCCTGGTGATCTTTCTCTGCTACCTACTTGTGGGAAACTAGGAAGGTCATGCTATCAGCTACCTTTAACAAAAAATTGAAATGCTATTTTCGAACCACACTTGTATTTTGCACCAACTAAAGTCTGCTTTGTTCAATATGGTACTGTTGCAGAACAGGTGCAGTTTTTGAAGGATCTTCATAGGGTGACTTTTCAAAGAATACAGCTGTTCTTATGAGAAAATAGAGTTACTGCAAGTGAAAGTTTCATCTAAAATGTTAAAGGGCAGACAAATTTTTGGAATTTGTGCAGTGCACCTTAGATACAGACTTCGAGAAAATTTGGTTGTCAGAATGGTTATTTGCTACCACCAACTTCACATGTCATTAGTGACAAAATGAGTTGAAATTTTTAAAAAGTACATTAAGAACAACTTGTAGACAGTATTTGTCAATTAAAATATTTCCATTTCCTTCTTTCTTTTTAAAGGGATGTGCACGTGATAGAACTTCTATCGGCAAGCAGCATGGCCAACACAAGTGTCTCTCCGGTAGACCTGGCTCATGTCCACTTGTACCTGTCCCCTGAAGACACTCATCAGGTGGCCCGCAACCTGACCCTGGTGCTGAAGGCCCACCAGCCAGTCCGCTGGCAAGTGAGCTCACGGAGGGTGCAGGGGAACCTGGTGGTAGTCAGTGACTACCTGGTAGAGAATGCAGGAATATCTCCTAGCCAGTCTCTTGAGGTCAAAACCAGGCCACTTCCAGATGGGTTTGACGTGCTCATTCTGTCTGTAACTACAGAGTTCGGACCCCCTGTTATGTATGTTAAGACTCCGTTGGCCAACGAGATTGACTTGGTCATCAGCGAGCGAAAAGAAGGAGGTAAGTCCTCATAGTAGTATGCAAAGCTACTGTGCCCTGTCTTTTTAATATGCAGAGCTATTTCATAAACTGTTATCATTTATCTCGATTCATGCAAAGCAAACACACCTTCTCATTTGATTTGTAACACTTTGCAAGAGCATTGAAACATGCTAGTAAAAGAAGTTTGTTGATGAATTTTGCTAGGCAGTTCCTAATTGCTTGATGTTAAGATGTTATGTTATCCATAGTAATTTCTGAAAACAAAAAATGCATTAGCATTAGGGAATTCATTTTTTTTTTTGTTAATCAGTACTGAAATGGATTTAGGAAATCACTTATGCTAAGTTTTGCCATCAGATGCCCATGAGCTGCACCACCAGCTGGAGCCTACGGACCTAGGGCTGCACCAGGTGCACAGCCTGCCCGAGGCAGCTTTTCCAAGCATCAGCACTATGCCAGATTCCACCCTAAAACAGCTGGCCAACACTGGATGGATGAGACGGAGCTCCAGCACTCACAGGACTGAAGTGTTTGGTGAGCACACTTTTATTGCCACGTTACCTCCCAGTATGGAGAAGGAAGGTGAGGGAATAAATACCAGTGCATATCTTTGCAAAATGTGACTCTTTTAAGCCAAATTTTATAATGATTTAGAAAGTTGAATTGGGCCTGCCTGGAACAAGTCCAGGTTCAAGGACCTTAAATTTTGGCAGCATTACTTGCCTTTTGATGCAATTTGTAAAAAGGAAGCCCCTAAAGATGTCAGAACAGCATGGGACTTATCATTTTGTATCTATGGTTCTGGTGCTCATGCATGTTTTAATTGACACTACCAAGGTGAAATGACTTTCTTACATTATCCACAGAACCATCAGCCGCCTTGACAAATATTTTTGAATTATCTTGCATTATTGTGATTGACAGACACAGCAAGCCACCCGATGTCTGCATTGGGCAAGTCAATGCAGGTGCTGTGTGGCTTGAAGCACATAACAGTGAGCTTTCCTCTGCGATTGGTGGAGAGACTGGGTGTTTCCCAAATGACTCTGAACGACTACACCTGCGTTGGGGAGAAGAACAGCACCCACTGGTTTCTGCACAGCCACATCACCTCGTGTGGAAGTACCAGTACCACTGACGGGAAGGTCACCATGTTCAGCAATAATGTGAGTACAGTCCCATTGCCATGTGACTCCACATTCACAGTTTGCACAAGTATTCCTTTTCTTCACATGGCAGCACATACTTGCCTTAACCCAGAATAATCGGCCGCCTTGAATTTGTGGCTGTTCAATTTGCAGAGAGGGGTCCCACGCTCATAAAACGACACCCAGGGTGCTGGAAAGGTACCCACTGAAAAGGGTGGGTCTTGGCTCACGATTACACTAAATACGGAACCTCTCGGATAATGACTGTATTTAATACAAGGTATTTAAAGTGTGTCACAAGGTGCAGAACAATTCGGCCATAGCGCTCGCTGTGCCAAAATAAATTGGCCAGGTGATGTGACCCCACTGTAGTAGGGAAAATTGTAAGGCATATGGAAGTTGGCCATTGGTATTGTCATCACGTACCGTATGGACATCTCGTCAGTCGCAAACATGGAACGTGGAATATCACTTGGGGGTGAAACCTTGAAGGTTTGCGAAGTTGACAAATCCATGCGCACCATGGCAAGACACCTTTGGACCACTGTGACAGGCAAACGACAGTTCATATCACCATGTCGACAGTGGCTAAATATACAGGGATATGACTTCTATCAGGCAAATAAGGGTGGAAGTTAAAAAAGATTCTGACGAAGTTACAGGTCCATAACAATTGCACTGTTATTGTAGGGAAAGACGACTTCTGTTGACAACTGTTAAAAATATGAAAAAAACAAGCATAGGCGAAGGAGAGAAGGAAATGGAGGAAAGCGATCAGGCCGAAGGTCATTTTTAGTCATGAGTCTATGTTAGAGGTCAGCCCTGGTGGCAACCCCCAGCGGATTAGGCGCACCAAGTGTGATACATATCATACCTGCAATAACAGTGCAATTCTTATGGATCTCTAACTTTGTCAAAAAAATTTTCAACGTCCACCCTTATTTGCCTGATAGAAGGAATATCCCTGTATACAAAGTCATATCCCTGTATATGTAGCCACTGTTGACACGTACGAACTGTCGTTTGCCCGGCACAGTGGTCCAAAGTTGTCTTGCCAGGGTGTACGTGGATTTGTCAACTTCGCGAACCTTCTAGATTTCATCCCCAAGTGATATTCCAAGTACCATGTTTGCGACTGACAAAATATGGTACACTCGCGAGCATAAAGATGGAGACGGCAAGCCCTCACCTTCGGCAGGCTGCTCTGCCAATCTCAGCAATTACGGTATCAAATATACTGTCATAAATACACGAACACACGCCTGAAGCGGCTAACTCGGTCCAAAAAGAGTTCATTAATTTGAGTCGGATAAAGAAAGGTCAAAAAAGGGCATGTCGTCTCCATCTTCATGCTCGTGGGGGTACATGATGACAATGCCAATGGCAAACTTCCACATGCCTTACAATTTTCTGTGGGGTCACATCACCTGGCCGATTTATTCTGCACTTTTTTTATACATTTTTAAAATACTTGTGATCAGGCCCGAGGCCCTAGGGGAAGGGAAGGTTCCCGAGGGAGGGTGCTGTAATTATAGTAATTTCTGACTTTCTGAAATACACCAGACCTTTTCTCCTGGTCCTGAGCAGAGTAGGGAGTGCAATTCTGCCTCGGCATGTCGGGTGAAAAGCGGAAAAAGACCTGGCCAAGCAGAGGTGACGGGGACGGGATTTGAACCCCGGCCTCCCACTTGGCTGGCCAGTGGCGTAACCACCAGACCACCATGCCTCCCTTTCTGCACCTTAATTGCCTTGTATTAAATACGGTAATTATCCTCGAGGTTCCATATTTAGTGTAATCATGGGCCAAGACCCAGCTTTTTCGGCGGGCACCTTTACGGCACCCTAGGTGTTGTTTTATGAGTGTGCGACCCCTCTCAGCAAATTGAGCAGCCACGGATTCAAGGTGGCCAAATTATTCTGGGTTATGGCAAGTAGGTGCCTTATTCTTTTTATGAAACAGAATTGGAATGAGTGCAGAAGTGCAATCGTTCAAACTTAATCCTTCTGCATAGTGTGGCAATTTGAATGAACACGAAAAATAATTGTCCTTTTATGATTCTGTAGTATGCCAAATGTCACGCACTGTATATTTTCAGGTGCTTGTGAGGATGGGTGTGACTGCAAGTGATGATGAAGATTTGGATGGATCAGGATGGTTTGGGAGCCCATGGCAGGAGGAAAAAATCCCCTTCCAGTGTCAGTACAAACCTGTTTTCCCCCTGGGCGGATTCCCTCACTCCGAGGATGATGAGAATGTCCTGGTGGGTTCCCGTACTTCTTAGCTGAGCCTTAAGCAATGAATTAGCTATAGTAATTAATTGCATAAACTTGTTGTAGGTAAATTTAAACAACATGGGGATGGATTCATCAAATGTAAGTCAAATTTTCGTGGTAGTAACCATAGTTACTAATAATTAACTAATTATGATTATGGCCAGTTACAACGAAAATTTGACTTACCAAATTATTTTGATGAATCCACCCCCTGTGCAGCAGAATTTATTGCAAAAATTTACTAACTACTAAATCAGAATACATTACATTTGTCATGTGCAGGTTGTTTCTGTAAAAGGTCTTCGTTGCCTGTCAGATTTGCTATTTGACATCTGTAAATACAGAGTGTGATTTCTGGCTGTGTTGCCTGTACCATAACATTTTACTTATATTGGTAATGTGCACAACATGTGTTGCTTATCAAACAGGATCCAGTGGATAGTGTGAAGAATGGTCAGATAGAGATATACCACATGGAGCTCTACCGTGACAAGGAGCATAAGAAGTCGATAGGGAAGTGGGACTTCCCAGTGGACGTGGAATATGACGATGTCATCTTTATCAATACGTGGATTGATGGAGGCAAGTGTTAATTGAGAAATTACTCAGGTTTTGTCTGTAGGTTTTCATCTGACTCGTGGTAACTGAAATTTCTTGCCCTCCTGTTCCAGCTCCCTTTATTCACATAGTGATAGAGAGGTGCTGGATATCCAACTCGTCCAACCCTCACTCTCCACCCAGGGTTCTGCTGATACGAAACACGTGTCCAGCAGATCTCTCAGTGGAGATTCAGAGGACACCTGGAGGCAATCGAGGAGGATTTAGCTTCCAGGTCAGTTTTGTTTGGGATTCTAAAGCCTTCTAAAGATTAAAAGTCACAATATTTATATTGGTGACAATGATGGGGAGAACATTAGGAAGTGAAGTTACTATTAAAATGCTTTTCAGGTGAATAAGCAGTATGAAGAGATGAGAAACTTGTACCTGCATTGCCGACTTGGCCTTTGCACTTCCGATGCATCCCGTGCTCAGGGCAACCTCAAATTGGTATGTATCACGTAATAAGGGTTGAAATGCTGGAAATAGCTCTAACCTTCTCATTGCCTTTTCCAGTGTGTAGACCCACATCAGTACTGCACGCAGCAGAGCCTAAAACCGTACCTGGACAAATCAGTGTCAACCGCTCAGCAGCTGCTGACACGTGGCCCCCTGAGGCTGGTGCCAAGGAGGGTCCAG
>JYFJ02006910.1:0-17647 GCA_000934665.2 Catajapyx aquilonaris
GCTGTTATTATTTGCAAAATATCTTGTCCGTATCTTCGGAGTACGCGTAAGCCAAAAACTGTGTGGTTCGGGCCGATCTGGGGCCGAAGGGGTTAACTATTAGACAATGTCACGACAAATTTTGAGGCACTCATCATTGGTAACAACTACAGCCTTCTCCAAAAACTCCTGACATGGCCATTTCTGGAGTCAGATTTTCGTTGGACCTAATATGGGCCAGACCTCCAGCTTGGTAGCGTTGAATACAAGCCTGGATGTAATTTTCTGTGCCAGCTGGATTGTTTCCAGAGCTAGGAGGCAGACATGGGCGCAAAACGTATACTGTTGCACAGTACAGCGGGGGCGGGGGTGGAAATGTGTGCTAATGCTATTCTGAAACAATCGTACGGGTCGAGGTAGTCTGCAATCTCGTTAGCATTCCAATGCTGCCAGGGAAGTCCCCCCCCCCCCCNAGCCCACCCTTCTCCCCCTTTCCCAGAATGGCCCGCGTGCAGCGTCGGATACTGCATTACAAGTATTGTTGTTCCGAAAAGAAGTTGTGAGGCCACTTGAGGTCCGCCATGTTTAGCCTCAAGAAAGGGAGTCTGTTTTATTTATCCGTCAAGCTCGTTAGAACAGCTACATGGAGCTGATGCTTTTCCTTCGTTATAATATGGAGATTCACAAAGGAACAACCTTGCGGAGTTTTGTCCAATTTTTAAAAGCTGGGGAAGAGGGGGAGGGGGCAATATTGTGAATTCTCTGGTCTTTCCATATCGCTTATGATGTGGAGAGACAGACGGATTTTCTGCAACAGAATGCCAGAATGATATTAGCGTAGCATATATAGAAGAGCAATAACTGTAAGGCAGCGGGAAACATATGAGTGCATTCTAAGGTTGTTGGTCCTCTATTGGCAAACACATTGCAGAGCTACAGTTGCACAGCACGCATGAAATACGAAAACCGCAAAAGGATAATAAAGCACGTGATGATTACCGCAAGGTCTGAAGTAGCCAGTATTTTGGAGGAAAATGAGTTAAATGACCCTATATTGCAAGAATCATACATGTCCATTTTTGCCTTGAGAGGCGAGAAGTGCATACGGTTAGCTTGGTTGAGTAAGGATTGTTGGGTGCAAGGAAGTACTGACTCTTCATGCGCTTGCTTCCTGTCGAAATGCAGGTTCCTTGATGATTTTATTCATTGCTATAGTATGACAACATTGGGACTCAGACCTGTTGCACTATTAGTTGTTTAATCCTTTAATCCTTGAATGCTCTATAAGGCACACTTGTACACTACCGAATAAGGCTACATTAATGCGTATTAATCTGTTTCTCGCCTATTATGAACTTTTACACCAACTGTCGGCAAACCACCTGGACAACCATATTCTTGCGGTATGCAGCGCTTCTCATCCTGGCAAGGTGAAGGTCACGAAAACAACCTTCACCTTGCTAGAGTGTTGATGGTTGTATAACGCTAAAATGCATTTGTTTCATAATGATTCCGACAAACTTCTAGAGTCAACTCTTGGGCACCACATTCCTCCATACCCAAAGATGTTACAATAATGAATAGGCTTATAGCATGGTAACGCCTATATTTCACAACATTAACAACCTAAGCTATAGCCCGGAGGGACACATGCCTCCTAGGTGCACATTGTGTGTGAAGCCTATTATCTCGGTAGCAAAGCTGTGAAATCAAATGACACCTCTGCTCTGCGATAAAGTACCCAGTAGGCTACATAATCCCTAGTGTCCAGGGGTTCACCCTAAAAGTTTTCATGAATTATTACGAGCACCCATTGTAGTATACGTCGCATAGTAGCCTACACGTCTCGTAAAAAATGGAACAAAGGGAAACAAAGAAATGCAAAGAAACAAACATAACATACCATCACAGCATTTACAATAAACGGGGCAATCGAAGATGGAGGACGCACAGGCAATTAACAAAAATATGCTCAAAAACACAAGACACATCAATATGATGTCATTCAATGAAATAAATGACATTAATAATAAACCAATTGGCAAATCTCAAACAACTGAAACCTAAGCATTAGCATAGCTTAAAACAACATCATTGTTGTGAGAGCTCTATATCCTTAATCGACTAACTTGTCTAAATAAACTGTCTTGACAAAATCGAGAATAATTATTACGATCAAAACTGGATCAAAACATACGTGATTCAACCTTGTCACCAGAAATAAGAAATGCCGCAATAATAAAATATTACATAGCAATTATTATGCTGCGAAATACTGCGTTTAAGCCCCTTAATAGGACCAACACCGAAAAAAGGAAGGAAAAAGATACTGCCCGTAAAAATATTTATCCGTCCAACCAGAATCCGATCCTGAATGTAGCTGGTTCTCTTATTGGATAGAAAAAACTGTACTATTGGCATCCTTGTTTGTATATTTTCCTTGCATTCTACATTTCGAATTTCATAGGCCTACGTTATGAATGACTCACACGGATCCTATTAGCATCACAGGTTAAGCCTCAAACTCATCTTTTCAGAGTCACAGAACTCCCTGGAGAGACCATGACTTAGAGCCGGGATGGTTTAAGTTTATAAGGTCATTATTATTATTTTTTGTATTATTATTAGATATACCCCGTGCTAGATCCCTAGGCTCTCTTAGGGGAGTGGATTATACCACTATTGTGCAGGGACAGGGTAGGGATAAGGAGGGGAGGGGGGGAGACACTGGTGCATGTGCAATGTCATCAAAGTAGGGGTCATGTGCAGTCCCTCAAGGGGCCCGTTCGCCATAGATACCCCACTGACACCACTCCACCTCCATGACAGGGAAAGGAAGGAAGCGGCTGTGGCCTATTTTACGGTACAATCCCGGAAATTTTTCCTGGGGCGACCTTGGGAAACCACAGAAACCCAAGGTCAGGATCGCCGGCCTCCGGGATTCGAACCCAGGACCTCCCGATTAGCAGTCGGACACCATATCCACTCCACCACTACTACTTCGGTATAAATCATCTCATTGATATGAAATATTTTGCTTTTTCTAAAAGTTAATACATGTATTATGTTTAGTGGCCATATTGTCAAAATTCTGAAGGCAAATAGGAAAATCCACTTGGAATACCTTCTACATCAGTGGTTCCCAACCTTTTTCGGGTCGCGACCCACAGGTTGGGAACCAGTGCTCTGCATCCATGGGAATAAATAATAATACACTTACTACGACATCAATGGCGTCGCCATAGATCAATGGCCCGTAAATTTCACGCACGCAGTCTCTCTCTCTCAAGTCCCAAACCTGCAAACAAGTAAATATAAGACAAACTTAATCACTTAGCAATGAGCTGTAAAATGTGTACAGTGAATAAGTTGACAATGACTGTATATACTGTAGACTCTTGCGAGTGACAAAATGATCCAGAACTTACAATGTATCAAGTTCATATTTAAAACTCTACATTTTGGAAATTCAGTCTGTAGGCGGTAGGCCTACTATACGTAGTAAATTCTTCTGAAAGCCAACGAACTCTCAGAGCCGGATTGTTACCGTTAATATACTGTCACGGCTATATTAATGGAGGCAATTCATGTTGTAAGGCTCCAACGAGCTCACCGTCAGGTGTCTCTGTGTGACTGTGCCAAATCCTAATTAACTTACAACAATATCATACATCATAGTCCTTGACGTCCCCTGCTGTATATTCGCGGTAGAGCTGAACCCTCTACCGACATTTTGTGAACTCGTTGCAGCCTTGCAACATGAATCGCCTTCATCACTTTGGTCACTCTAGTTATGTCCATATATATACTTGAACTGTTCCATTCTCCGAATACATTGTAGTCATAGTTGATACACATGGAGCAGCATCTGTTTCATCCGTCACGTGGATGAAGATTTGTATATACTAGTAGTTAAGTCGGACTAACAGGAAGTTTGACTTGACTTATGAATAATATGCCAATAGATACCCGTATGTTGTATAGTTCCATACAAGGGATATGCCAAAAAAGTAAACAAATGGTGTATACCGGGTTGGCTTTTTTGTTCCATGAATAGTTCGGGTCAAGTTCACCAAAGTGCTATAGTACGAGTATATAGACAGTAAGATTATATCGGTCATCAAAACTAATGTGTAAGATAATCATTAATAATCTTATCCGAGTTTTCCGGATGACTAGATGCTTACCCTAAGTACAGAATCCAGGCCTGCGCTTAGGAAGGTGTGTTCCGTTGTTGGGTGATATTTGATGCAGCTAATTGGTTCACTGTGTCCAGGATATTGTTCGTCACTAAAGGCTTTGCGTTTGAAGTGGATGGGCGGACTGAAGCTGGGATGGTAGTTGGTGATCATCTACAAATGCAGACAAAAAACATCCGGTATGATTATTATTTTGTAAGAAAACATTGGAGTAAAAGTCACTTACTGGTGATAATGTTACAAAACACAAGCATGTGACAGTTACACTTGCAGGTTTAAGTCAACACTGGAATTATACTGTATACAACGTGCATTACATGGGAGAGGAAGTCTTCGTTAGGCTGTACATACTTTTGTGGCAATACATCACACTCTTTGCGGGACAGTCCTTTCCGTTTTCCTACTATTCCGATGAAAAATGGACTCGAGCAAAGAGCACAGGGAATCTGTATAGGCCTAAGCGTGCATGAGAAGTATTTTCAAGGAAAGATATTTTGCTCCAATGGCCACAGGTAGACCTATCTGAGTTCTATCCTAAATCAGAGCTTCATTATTTGTGAAGAGTGAAGGTCTCTCAAGTTTTTAACCTCCCACTTCTCCACTTGCAGGTTTTTGGCTGACGATAATTATTATACTGTATAATGGGTGGAATGCTGTACCGTCACCAATGGTGTGAGAAAAATACATACAGTAAGTAAATACACGCAATGAATAATTACTCCAATCGCGTATGTACATTTTCATTGGTAGAGCCTGATGTGCCTGCGCGACTGGAGTAAGATCATGTTGGGAGACTGGTCATTTCGTACTTCTATCGTGCTATATTGTATATTGTATTTTAGACTTGCATTGGGACAACATACTATATTATACATTTATACTGGCGGAGGCATCTTTCACTATAGTAACAAACACCATGTATACTGTGCAATGTCTAATACCACAGTCTTAAGATCGTGAGTTGGGTTTTTGGGTTTGGTGATAGATTTTCCTATTGTGTGATGTTTTGATGGGTTCTCTTCGTGCTTGCGTGAGTTGTCTCGGGGTCCTCCCATTTCCTCCCACTTTCAAAATATATCAATAGTCAATGAAGTGAACAGTAAAGTCGGATAAGAAAAATTCTCTATACGACTGGCCACAAGCCTCTGATGGGGCTACTAACTATGAACCGTTCTTTATGTAAGCGTTTTATACAATAGATAACGTTCCATTATGTGAATATGAGCAACACCGAGTCAATCAACTCTCTAGTTCAATAAAATAAGGGTTTTTGTAAATCAAATGCCCCTGAAGCCACAAGCTACGTAGGCTACTACGTAACATTTTTCATGTGGCAGTTTGGTAAACTTATGCTACGTTACTATAGGGGAAGTTTACAGGCACACACGCACGAGTATATCGTGTTTCGACCCTCACAGGCTTCATTTCGCCAAACTGGCTTCCACAACTGAACCATAACTTATGCAAGAAAACGATATCATGAATGAATGGGTCAATGAAGGAACACTGACGCTCACGAATCCCAATTCTGAAACGGACATATTCTGCTGAACTAGGTATTACCTCTAACTTTGTGGCCTGTTTTATAATTCAATGTGTTATCTATTGTCTCTTTATTAATAGCATATAATCCTCTATAGTCTATATGGCCTATATGACGATGTTTCCTCAACCTGTAACATTGAAAATCACCTGTTTTCATAAGTAAATTGAGCAATAGCGCTGATCCCTGCAAGGTGCGATTGAGCATCGTCGTACATATCCGATCGAACCAGATTAGCTATGAATCCTCCCTCCAGCCAAGGATCGACCTACTGACCTATTCGTGCCATCCCTGGAAGTTGAGCTTCCTATAATATCAGTAGTGCAGCAAGGTTCCGGTTTGATGCAAGATTTTCGCGTCCGCTTTCCATCTACCGGCAGGAAGCGGAAATTCCTTTGCAATAATAATCGTCCGCCGTAATTTTGCATTGATTTCGCGCACGACTACTTCTTCACTGCAGAGATCGAAATTATTATATTCCTATCGAAGTTGGGGAAAGGGTGGGGAGGAAACGGAGGATAGTGATTATAACACAGGAAATGATGCATCTTAAGCGTGCTGGATACATATGAAGACCTGTAATGCAGATCGATCATAGTCGCACTGGAGTAATTTCGAAGTATGGAACTTTGAACATTGTGATATGGTTTTTTTACTAAATATTCCTACAGAACTTTGCTCTAGCCTAAACTCGAAAACTATATTAGGCCTATACAACCCTTTAACTCGTGGCCAAAATGTGTCTGCTCGTTCAGATGCTTGGGTAATTGTCTAATGCTATCCGAGAGAACAATATCCACATTAATTTATATGGCAGAAGATTGTTAAATACAAGGTACATGCATACCTTATGTTACGGCCTTCAACATTGCTCGTGCCTGATCAAAACATAACTGAATTACTGCCAGCATATCAAGACTGATCATACATAAGAGTCGGATAACTAAAGCGATTTATTATGGTGGGCATCGTTTGTTATGTGTTTGCCAAACTGCGGGTACCGTCGAAAGTGCTGTGGATTGGGGGAAATGGGGGTGGGTGGTTTTCCGATGTTCTCTTTCAGAGCGGCTTGATCGATGGACTATCACGTTAAGAATAAGAAGAAAAAATTGGCTCTGGCCAGTCATCAGTCTTGGACATAATGATTTTTGAAGAAAATGTGCCCGCTTTTTCAGTTTCTTTTGGGTACAAAGCATTCTTGCTCCGGCGTCATTTTCTGATGCAGCCAAGTAATTACCTCTGTTTCATTTCCAGTGATTATTTTTCAGAGCGAACCGGCGCTGTAATTAAGATTCAAATGAGCAATCGCGTCATAGAGCCCAAACGAAAAGTCCTCTAGAAAGGGATGACCTAAATTCAGCACCTCGTACTTGCCGGGCTCACAATTTTGGCACTGGCTCCATCAAACCTACTTGGCAGTCTGATCAGCCCGTGTCTGAGAGGTACTTTACTTTAATGATACGATAAAGTCGTCGTATATTACTCGGTTGCCTCTGAGAAAATTTTGTATTGAATGCGCCAATATTCCCTGGCTCTCATTGGACTAATAAAACCAAGAATATGCACTGTAAGTCACTATTTGCCACCTAGTTACCCTTTGTTGCTGGTTTAGTTTAGAACTGTGGGACCCCTATAAATTGCATGATACTCCATTGGTATATAGGAAGACAGGTGGAAAGTTACAGCCATAGTTAGCTATGTATTGTTAGTGGGGCTCACAAGTCAGAGCTCAATATACAGTATTGAAGAGTGAGACCTTACATAGTTGTTACTTGTTCGTCAGGTATGTCATCAGAGAATGTGACTTGTGCGACAATATTATTTTCTCTTTTCCCCGCTTCTGCAGAGTACACACTTACGGTACCTTCCTACTGGAAATCAATACGGTGCATTTTCCCGCGTGACATTTGGCATTTGGATCATACTCTAGAGGCGCTGGAAATAGCATCCCTATAACCCCCGCCCCCCACCTCCTCCTCACTCGCCCCCGAAGAATTACAAACGACTTTCTGTATGGATCTCACGTAATCATATAGGTGAACGAGATTAAAATCGGTCATCTGCTGAAACGTTTCGGTGGATTTTAATAGTTCATGAGGCGTACCGGCTGCCACGGAATTTATATTGGCTTGTGATTGATTTATGGAGAGTTTTGATGCGAACACACGTGTATCAAGACTGTCATGTGCCATGTATCACTATAAGGTGTTCAGAGCCAGAAGTACTCTAGCGGACCAAATGATGAAGACGGATTGGGTCAAGAGCTCCAATAAGTTCACTGTAAAACCATTGATGTCTCTACTCCAATGCTGATGTGCGGTATTGAGTTCGTCAAGATAATAGGCGTATTCGGCAATTCAGATTATTCTGAGGTGCGTCACGGGATATCTGAGTTGTTAGCCCTGCCCCTCAGAAGATTATTGCCGAACGGCCGAACTGAGAGACCCCCCTACCCGCCTGTGCTGCATCCCAGTGATATGCCAACGTTCGGGTATTTCGGTGCCGTATTTCGGACGCTTGCGGGTAATGGTGCGGGTAAAATGAAAATGCGGGTAAAATCGGGTATTTTCAGGTCGTCTCGCGGGGTTTTTGGGCATTTTGCATTGGCAACACTGCTGCATTCATAACAATAATTTGTTTGTTAATTGTTTCTCAGCAAGTAAGTCAGGTCAGGAGTACACTAAGTTCCTGAGCTTGGGAAGTCAGGTAGGGCGCATGCGCACTTACTTCAGGGGGCGTGGCACCTGATTTGCCGAACATCCAAACAACCCAGGAAGTCAGATTCCTGAATTGCCGAATACGCCTAATATAAGTCCGTCTTCATCGTTTTGTCTGCCACAGTAGCATATAAGAATAGGCTGCATTATTTTTGTCTACTGCTCACAATATTGTGCAGTAGAAAAACATTAGAAGAAAATACTTTAAAAACTTATTGCATTATTTCCAAACGTTAACAGCACCTTAGGTCCAGGAGAAGTCTGGTAAAGTGACAGGAAAGTTGAAAACGCTCTTATTGCTGTTTAACAGTAATTAGCTTACATATTTTTCGAATTTCTTGCCTCTTTTCCAGCGGAAACGGTTCTTACCTGCGGAACAATTTCCAGTTATATCCAGCAAGAGAATAGTCGCATGATATTCACGAGTATATTTGAGGCAATATCTTGTGGCAGTCCCCGCCCATCGTCTTGTCTTAATCTCATTCCATAACCCAACCTAAATGCGATAACTGCATAAGGGAGTTACCTAATAAATTATTGCGTTTTGATGGACGCATGACCAATATACTGTGCATAGGCCTACTGTATACAGTACACTATGACCTCAGCATTATGTGCTACATTAGTGTGCCCTTGGTGTGTCATTATGGTTTGATTGAAATGTGCTTAGAAGAGCTTATTGGCTTATTATCCCATCCTGATCTGCGCGCATTTGGATGATTGAAGTCGAAAAATTCCGGAGTTGTTAGCGGCGGAAAATTCTATAGTAATCCAGACATGATTTGAGTGGCTGAGAAGCAATGTGGTTCATGTCGAAATTCAGCCATTTTGAGTTGTCGCTTGCATGGCATTCCCCATGCCCAACTCTGTTTTGTAACTTGGCCTGAAGACATTTGTAATATTTGCTGATCAAATTATTAAGTTAATGTGACTTACTTTTACATTGGCTGCAAGGCAATCCTAAAACTTTGCATCTCAAAACTAACTTTTTCGACATGAAACACTCTGCTTCTCAGCCACTCATTTGCTCCTAACATTTTCTCCCTTGGATACATAGATATAATACAATGCATGACTATCTGGTTGATTCATCTAAGGTTTTCGATTGCACTTTGTACATTAAACTGGACTAATTGAGCAATTAATATGGACGTATAACAATTATCGTGTTTGTTTTATAGACTATTTCAGCTAATTTACAGCTCTCGCACAAGAAAAATTGACAATGGATATTTTCATTCGGCCTCACACCAGAAAACTATTAATTGTCAATCCTGATACAGTTAAAATAAAACCAGTTAAGGAGATGAAGTGGCGTCGCGGTAACGCGTGCGCCCACGGATATGAAGGTCCCGGGTTCAATCCCCACCCGGGGTTCCCCCCTTTATCCGTGCAGAGTTGGGCCATCTCTGGCTTCATTTCGGGTGGAAATTTCCTAAAGACTAATCCACCCGGGGGAGTTCACAAAATAACCAATTAACGACAGCGCACATGCACTTTTCACATCCCCTCCTACCTACCCTGGAGTAATTAAATAAGATCTTCTTATATGGCTCCAAAACAAATACCAATGGTGGTAATCCACCCCCCCTATAGACCCAACAGGTCATCACGGGGTAAAAATAAAAATAATAAAAATAATAAAAATAAAAATAATAAATAAAACCAGTGGTTAAAATGGAAAACAAGACTAGTATGCTTGATCTTCCAAAGTGATATACAAGACGTCTTTGGAAAGATAGTAAGCTGTATAGAAGTACAGTAATATACAAGATGTATGAAGGGATGTCGCTTCCATTAATGATCGGCAAAAAAAAACCTTCCCTGAGACTCCTTCTACATTCTAGCCATATTGTCTACTGTACTTCTTTCAATCCGAGAAATAAGTGATTTTTTAAGTTATAGTGATTTTATATTCATAGCTTTTTATATAAGTTAATCACTATAAACTGAGCCAAAGTGTGAGGGCGATGAAGATGCATTGGGACGACAAATAAAGATAGCCCACAAGGAGAGATATTCTTACCACAGTAGTTCTGGCATCGTAGACACGAACAAAACAGTCATCACCTCCAGTTATATACTTCGTTCCATCGTTCGAGAACTCGAAAGCAGTGGGAGAGTATCCCGCACCTGAAAAGGGAAAGTCAAATGAGATTGCTCACTAGGCTTCAAAACAAGGAAATACAGCATAATTATCTGCACCTCTGTATCATTTAGAAAAATATTTATATAGGAACTTAATTAATTCAACGCGCAATTATTCTTTCGGGTCTTTTTATAGTGTATCTAGATATGTAAGCATATGCGCATCTGTGAAACAAAAACTGAAAAGGCGCAAATCCTGAAAATTTGAATAGATGTGATTGGATTCTCCTGTCTCTCCCACTCCGCCACCTACATAGATCAACTTTGTAACCCTGTTAAGGTATTAGAGTAGTCCTAAGTCTATGGCATTTGCGAGCGCCTCCCAAGCTCTCTCAGTTTATCTAGTCTAGGAAGCATATAAAACTCCAAGCTGTTTTCGCACAAGTGTGCAGTAGTCCATGCGGGTATAATATTCTGTGCCATTCAATAAAATCTCTGGCTTTATATTAACTGGATGAAAGACTGAACCACGTACACCATCCACTCTTTTGAAAGCTGTACACCTGTAGCTGACGCTTTGAGCAGTGATTCCAGAACTAACAGCTGCAGTGAATGTGGTTTAATGTGTATGTTTTGAAACTGCATCGCCGGTGCGAAAAGGTAAATGCTTCCTGTGCTTGTAGTTGGAGATTTTGTTTTGGCCTATACTCGATAATAATATAATGTGGGATAGCAGCACTTTGCGATGATAGAGGTGGAAATATTGTACCTGTATGTTTCAGCAGGTGAAGCAAGAAAATTGTACAAATACAAGCGTCTTAGTCTAAAAATAATTTTCTAAATAAATTACCAGCCTACTATACAGGGTGTATCTGAACTCAGTGCCCCGACGTATATGACTGCCTTCCTAGCCACCAGAGGATCGATTTAAGTATAGGAGTCATATGTCTGGGCAGCCTCATTATGGAGATACACTCTTTAGCGATTTTTGCCTAATCGCTCCTTCTGACCTTTAAATAGAATTTTCTGGTGTAACTAGCCAAAGAGGCCTTACCACCTGTGGGCAACAAACCAACAAAGTCCAGCCCCCAGACCTTCCAGAGCCTTCTGACTGGGGGAGGGTTCGATGGGTGGCCTAACCGACAGGATATTTTGTACTACATGTTTGCGGCCAATTATCTCCGTAATGAGGCTGCCCAGACATATGACTCCTATACTTAAATCGATCCTCTGGTGGCTGGGAAGGCAGTCATATACGTCGGGGCACTGAGTTCAGATACACCCTGTATACATAACAGTCCCATACAACGTCGTTCTTTATACTATCCGAGTGAATTAAATGTGCTTCTGGAGACAGGCCTTGCAAAAAATTCACCTAGCAAAAAATCGCGAAATGATCTCCATTAGCTTATTAACAAATAGCTCTGAAGCCGCAATAAATATATGTTATATTCGAAAGTTTGAGAGTTAATCCTTAGAAAATCGGAGTCTCTTTGAGTGCGTATCCTTCGCTGATAATTCGGTTCCAGCTGGGACGCGTCCTGTTGGAAAGTAATATCCGGAGGAAGTTTTACAGCATCCATTTATCAATCTTGAGCAAGCGCTACACATTCATTTCGGAGAGTCTTTAGGGCTTAAAGACTACCATTGACTCTCCGGAATTTGCGCCTCTGATGTATTGGATGAAGCAAGGCTACGACGTAATTCCTCCATAATTCTGCCAACTAAAACTTGCTGTCGTCATTGCCTGTCGTAAACCGTGGTCATTAGGTACAATCTCGTATTTGCATCTAGAAATTAGGGCCAAATCTCGCAGTAAGAAAAGACGTATCGTCCATCGTAATTAGGTTACAATTTCTCTGATTGCTTAAATGTTCACCTAATGGCAGCAGGAGTCGATATAGACAGGGAGTTTCACAATTCAATCTAGGGACACCAATCACATCATGAGTTCAGTTTTGTGCAATTCAGTTAGGTTGCCAATCTATCTAATATATATAAAGCCCCAATCCGAGGAGGATATTTAGGATGGAAAAGATTTCGCACTTCCCGGCGTCGCAGAGACATCGGACTTACACCGTTGGATTTCTAGCCTCCGGTATACCAATGCCAAAAATCCTCAAAATCGCGAAATTCCCAGCCGTTTTCGAGGTAGCCAAATAAAATGTAGACGCAAACCCGAGATCGCCAAATTAATGTATCCGCAAACTGCCTCGGATCGACTTGCGACCTTGCCCACAAATGGGCGTAAAGAAGGAGAACAATGGCCCACCCCCTCCCTCCACCCGCTGGGATCTGCTTACACTACTCAAACCTGCCGTGAGAATGATACGTCACAGAAGGTCCCACTTTGTCATCCCAATCGCTGTTTTCAACGATACGTCACATTCTCCTCATGGCTACCGGTGACATCACTGATTTCTGTAACCGGATGGATTAGGCGGAATACGGGCACCGCGCCGAAGGCGCGCAAGTGGGGCGCATCCCCAGGCACTGCCCAGCCCCACGGGGGGGGGGNGGGGGGGACGGAGCCCCACCGGCTCGCAAATTCTAGTACTCGCATTTGAAGCGAGTTCTAGGATATACAGGGTGTATCTGAACTCAGTGCCCCGACGTATATGACTGCCTTCCTAGCCACCAGAGGATCGATTTAAGTATAGGAATCATTATGTTTGGCCGCCGCATTACTGAGATAATTGGCCGCAAACATGTAGTACAAAATATCCTGTCGGTTAGGTCACCCATCGAACCCTCCCCCAGTCAGAAGGCTCTGGAAGGTCTGGTGGCCGGACTTTGTTGGTTTGTTGCCCACAGGTGGTAAGGCCTCTTTGGCTAGTTACACCAGAAAATTCTATTTAAAAGTCAGAAAGAGCGATTAGGCAAAAATCGCTAATGAGTGTATCTCCGTAATGCGGCGGCCAAACATAATGATTCCTATACTTAAATCGATCCTCTGGTGGCTAGGAAGGCAGTCATATACGTCGGGGCACTGAGTTCAGATACACCCTGTATAAAGCCCCAATCCGAGGAGGATATAGGAGGAGGATGGAAAAGATTTCGCACTTCCCGAGGTCGTAGAGCTCTGGTCGAAATTCCGTTGGATTTCTTGCCTCCGGTTTAGCAATGCCAAAAATCCTCATAATCGCAAAAATTCCCAGCCGTTTTGGACTTGGCAAAAAGTCGACTTTTGCACGTGCCACCTTGTCCATCTGCTCCTCATTAAGCCGCCGGAGAACAATAGCTCATCTCCGGCGCTCCCTCCCCGGGGGCCCCCCACCTGCTCACCATCTGGATCTACTCTAATCCCACCTCACAGTGCCTTTTCTCACCATACGTCAGCTAGGGCGCATTCTGTACTCAACACCTTTCGCGATGACGTCACGGGTTCTGTAAACGGATGCCATCCCGCTCCCACCGATTTTTGCGTAAAAATACTTGCTCTGTTCGCATAGGAGAGTGGGGTATAAGTGTGAGGCGGCCGGGTGCACTGGGCCTCGGAGAGTTACGGAGACCGAGGAGGACCTGCGCGGGACCGGACCAATTCGCGCCGCAGGCGCGCAAGTGGGGCGCAGCCCCGCGGGGGGGGGGGGGGGGGGNGGGGGGGGGGGGGCGAAGCCCTCCCGCCTCGCAAAGCGAGTATGTAGCATACAGCCTCAGGATACAAGGGATCAAAATTAATAATATTTCTTTCGACACACAGTCAGGGCACAATACATAGGAGGCTAATAATTATGCAGTACTTGGATAGTACAGCAGATTTGGGATTATCGCACCCACAACAGGCCATAGCCGATAATCCCAAATGAAAGCAGAGGAGATTTATCAAAATAAGTAGAAAGGATTCCTGCAATCAAAGGGTATTTACCTGACATGAAGACTCCCTTCTCATCACCATCGATCTCCATGATATAGATAGGTCCTTGGTAATCAGCAGCATACAGCAAGCCTGGTTGCATCGGATTACACTTCAGGTAGGTAATGGGAAAAGAAGTGTCGTTTGCCGGAAATTCGGACACAATATTGCCAGTCTTCACATCCACAATCTGAGAATGGAGTTTTTTTTAACTTGCTGTATTTAATGATTCACAATATTTTCTTCGAGAATTTACTTACAACTTACAATAATCATATACCATTTATAATGACTTTTTAACGGGAACGGGGGACACTTCAGAGAAAACCGGATATTGGTTAAAAGCACATTGCCATGTTTGGATATCTAATTTTCAAATTCTTGTTACGGGAGGTCTGTGTGGGAGTGGAAAGAGTAGGGGGATGAAGTGAATGATTAGCCTACTTTCTTGTTTAATCATTGGTTTCGTCATTTGTCATATTATACTGTATATTTATTGATATTTATAATGGACACTGAAACGTATTCTCCAACAATTTGGTATCTTGAGATAAAGCCACTGGTTTTGAGTAAAGGTACGTTTACATGAGAGCGATTTGATCGCGCGATGAATCGCCGCGCGATGGCTCCAATAAAGTTTGGGGCGAAAGTAACAATCATGGTATAACAATCGATTTTCGCCCCAAACAATTTATTGGATTCGTCGCTCGGCGATGACATCGAGCGATCAAATCGCTCACATGTAAACGCACCTTTAGTTAACATATTTGTGTGCAGTGTTGCATTGCTTCTTGCGTCAGTTCGTAAGTTCTTCCATTGATGAAATATTAAGAAAAATGAGGATGAGCGAGTTAGATTACTTTTTGGTTCTAGCGTAGTCGGGACTACCATATACCTTGGATTATTATGGGTTGGCCTAGAGCCCTAGACCCTAGGGTAGGCTATAGTGTTATCTTCCCACTGTAGGCTACTGGTAACCTATTTTATGCTATGTAGAAATGGTCTACTACTCTACCGGAAGCAACATCAGGCGCAAAATTTCTACCTCAAAAGCAGTTTCTCTCAACTTAGAAAAATTTTCACGCAAATAATGAACTAAGTCTAATTAGCGAGCCTCATTATAAGACGGGGCAGGTGCAAGGAAAAGGAAGAAACGTTGAAAATGAGTCTTTCTGCAATCCCACTCATATGCTGCCGTGATTCCTAATGCATTGTCATTACAGTAGTTCGTTTCTTCGTTACTATTTATAAGTAGGCGTGTAGGCCTCCCAAAGTATCTTAAATTTTCTTACACATGAATCATGATAAACACCCTGTCACGATTGAGGGTGAGGTGATATTATTGGCCTAGCTGTATCAACTCAAATTGTGGAGAAAATATCTTATTACCGTCTGCATTATGAATACCTATGATCTAATACATATTTCAAGACCTATGTCTGTCCTTTGTCCGCTATGCAAATCCGTACGGAGGCCCCGACATACTCCCCAGGGGTTTCACTAGGGGTAGTCTTTTTCCGGGAATGTCACAAGCACATTGGAATTTACCTCCGAGGTCATCCGTGGCCACAGGAGGCGAAAAGGACTTTGGAACACTCTTCTAACAATGAGCAATTGGTTGTAAACATAATCTGTCTTGGGTTACAGAGGCAACCACTGAATGCCCAAGGCCATGAATCGCCCCCTCCCCACTCCTGTCCCATGCACCCACCCTCGCACTCCCCCCTCCCACCATCCCCGTTCCGTAATAATCAACCATATTTCATTACATTACAAACACAACAAAAAAAAAGTTCCCACGGCAACGACGTTCCATCGCGGTCAACAATCAGTTCCATAATCTACAGCGGCGCATTAGCAAAAACAACAACAACAACGACAACAACAAAACGGTAACAATGAAGCCCTTGGCGACGACCTAAACAAACTCGCTTATGCATGGGCAGCATATGGGGATTCGGCATGTCTACGCTTCTGCGGCCGTAGTACGGCGCAAAAATGGTGCAATGGACACAGAAATTACACCAAAAAATAGGACATGATCTGGCGCAGGGCACCTTTGTCGTCATTTTGCCATTTTCAGCCTAGAAGTGACCTTTTCATCGAGTTCAAGTGAAAGGAAAATGGCGTTCCCCAAAAGCCCATTTGAATAACATGGCGGCAGGAAACGCGACAAAGTCGGGAACGCTTCTGCGCCCGTATGTCCACAATTTTAATGCAATCATATCGAGTATGGTGGGGAGGTGTAGATGGCCAAGATGGTAACGTCTAGGCTTGCTGAGTGAAAGGCCCCAGGTTCGATCCCCACCTGGGGAATTTTCACCTGCTTCAGGAGGGTTTCTGACCTGCACCAAGGAGGTGTCTGGCAACCTAACCTCCTGGGGAACAGCACATGACCCATAGTTACGACATTGCACCTTGCACCCATGTTCCCTCCCCAAAAATCCCTATCCTTTCCCATTGTCCCTGTTTCCTTGCACCGGTGAAGGAAGCAGAAAATATATACAGAAAACTGATGGTGGTATGCCACCCCCCCTATAGCACCCGTACTTTTACCCGTGATTTTATTTAGGTTACCTCGTGATGACCCATCACGAGGTAACCTAAATAAAATCAAAAAATCAAAAAATACCGAAAGGCCAAACCTTTGCGCAGGGCACCTTCTTCGTGATTTTTCCGATTAACGGTGCGTTTCGCCACAAAAATTTTAAATTCCCTCAAAAATGCACCTACCGTATTTTTACTAATTTTTTTAAATATTTATTTTACCCGCCCGTGCCAGGCGTCAAGGGCCTATTTGGGGGGTGGCATTCCACCATCAGTTTTCAAGTAATTTTTTCTTCATACACCGGTGCAAGGAATACTGGGAAATAGGGTAAGGGTTGGGGATTTGGGGAGGGGACACATGTGCAGGTGCATTGTCCAGCGGTGGGCCAGGTGCAGTCCCCCAGGAGGTCAGGTTGCCAAGACGCCTCCTTAGCCGCGGGTCACGACCCAATGACGCAAGCGAAAGGTTTGCTCCCGGGTGGGGATTTGAACCCGGGACCAGCCCACGGACACTACCCCTATCTTCTGGGCTTATCACCTGCCGAGGGATTACGCCAAGGATTACGCACCGGGTGCTCCCTTGACACCGCCACAAGACATTTCCCAGAGCATTTATGTGGCGACCCTACCGGACTAAGGCTGAACTTTATAGGTACGAAAGGGGAGGGCTGCGTATTCCTTAACCCTACCTCGGCTCAACTGGCGCGTCCGAATGCGCATC
>JYFJ02006911.1:0-17581 GCA_000934665.2 Catajapyx aquilonaris
TAAATTCTTGTTCTTGATTAGCCTTTGAATAATTGTGGATGATGAGATACATTGGCGCGGGGCCTTTATGGTCGGGTCGCCGTAACTCTGACATTTTGTCAGGAAGTTTGGCCAAGCAGATTTGTTTATAACTTTTACGAGTAAGCCTAAGTGGAAAGACATCACATCACGGACCAGCTAAATGAGTATCAATACGCCAGTGCTCGGCCCGATATAGGCTCATATGTGTTTCAGTTGAAAGTGGGTTCATGCACCTCTTGACCAAAGACAACATTTTTGAGGAAGCCAAGGCTTTCGTGTACGTCATTGAATAATAATAATTAACAAACCGCGGTCTGCCACATCTGCACCGGATTTTCTGGCTTCTGGAATACCACAATTTGTGCACTACAGAGGATTGCAATCCACGCCTTTACACAATTGTTATGAGCAATAACATCCACGGCCCATGCGGCCTTCATTGCGTGTGATTGGAAAATGGAGCATGCAAGAAGTTCCAGAAAAGTTTCCAGCACTCGTATAAATTTATTCTCGAATGCAGCCATATCCTCAATGACGTCAGCGACACAACGATGAAAGCAAATTTATGTTACTTCGAAAAATTACAACTAATATCCAGTAAAAAAACATTAACATCTGGTAGAAATTCAGTGATCTAGGTCCACATTCCAAGGAAGTCTATGAAAGAGTACACCCTGCCCTACAGAGACAACAACCCATTTCCCGCATAACTAGTATACACGCCACCAGATGACAGCAGTAGTCTGAGAGTAATCCAGTATCAACGCCCTGCGCCATTAGCTAGAGTGCCTCAGTCGCACTGCCAATTATCTGCTGCAATATATTTCAGAAGAGGGAATATTTAATTTATAACTACATAGAAAACCATCCAAGTCCACGGAAAACCTCGACGATTAAATGAACAATCATCATCACTCGACAAAAACAACTTCGCCGGTTGGGAAATAAGTTGGGAAGACAAACTGTGCCATGCCGAGATACAGTATTGGCAATACCTTATGGTATGTGGATCATAATCCTAAATAATTCTGGTTGATCTTACCAGCATTATATTTTGCAATATTTATTCAACTTACATGTAGGTTATTGGACAGTGCCCCTAAGCTTCCTCACAGTAAATTTGGTGATGGCAGCTTGTGTATATCTGCACAACTTCCTGAACTGCCTCACCGCGGATGACGTGTTGCCACCATCAAAATCATCAAAGGTGAGGAGTGCTGATATTGCCATAATATGTTTACAGGTACAGCAGGAATAAATAATGTTCCCTGAAAGGAACGAAAATAATTAATAATATTATTTATTAATAATATAAAGGTCAACGTCACCCGACAGCACAAGTATCCGACACCAATGGGGAGACGTGGCCATCTTGAATCTGTGTTAAGGGCAAACTCTGAATGTTCCTTATCTTGAAAGGCTTTTCTGCGTCTCCCACAAAGACTAGAACCTGCAACACAGCAAGGACTGGTATATTCTATGTAGCAGATCATTAGGTTATTCTTTCAGACAGTACCAATGCGAATATAAGATCCCCGTCCTGCAAGAAAGAAATAGAGCCAGTAAGGCTAAACCAATAGAGATTTACATATGAACCAAGAAAGAACGTTGCAATCAGACAAGGACGTCCTGCGCCACTTTGCATGACTTTCTCGGTCGCACTGCCGCAATATCGGTATAAAGAAACCATAACATTATGACATGCGAAAGTGTCAATGACCAAAAAGACAGACCCATCCGACGAATGCAATTCACACATCATACCATTCCTGTGAAGATGGCTGTCGGAAAAGGTTTTTTCAACAGTAGAGTGCCTACAATCACCCTGGTACTATTCGGGGTGGTGACTACAACACTTGTACTTCTTGAGTTGATCAATGATCGAACACTCCTAGTTAATGGCACACCACGAAAACCATTTCCTTCTCCGCCAACTAACATCGATGACTGGAGTATTACAATATTTTCAGCAGGAGTTAGTTATGACGACCCACAACTCTGTTTAACTTAAGACACCAAGATGTACAGCAATTGAGAAGAGGCTGTAAGAATCAACTCATTTATTTATATAAGACTCTATCACGCTCTATCATATGTGATTAACACCAAAGGTCACAGTCATGGACATGGCAAAATAGATGTTAATGGTCCTAAAACTTGTGGAGCCACACAAGCAATATTTGTAGTAATTTCTACAACTTAGAGGTCAAGTGGCGACTTCAAGATTAAAGCATGAAGGCCACTTGACTAAGAGGACGGGTCAAGGGTGGAGGAAAGTGAGTGATTTGAGTGGTCAGGACGATACAATTCATTGTGCACATGGAAACAACAAAAGTTAATGACACTTGTTCTTCCTAAACTATTCCTCGAGTTGATTTTACAATGAGACGACTCACACCGTTATGATTGTCATACCAAGACCCAATGACACAAAACAAGAAGCTGAAGCAACTGAAGCCGTGCCATATATTAAAATGTCAAAGCGCACCTTTGATGGGGGCAACAAGGGGGGTGACCAAACTGCAAGAACTAGTGAGTGTATAGGTACACTCACTACTGTAATAAAATGCGCCATGGACCGGAAGACTTCCATGCAGCGCTAAGTGACTGACTAATCCCAAAATGACGAGCTCCTCTTGAAACCAACTGAAAACCAATCAGAATAGGACAACAGTGAAATTGACGTCATGCATCTACCTTTCGCACAAATTAATTAGGTCTATCATTAGCATGGAGCCAATATTTCATGCAATGAATGTGACTATCCCAATACAAGGGTTATAAACTTTAAAGAGCATCATTTTTTTTTTAAGTACAACTGGGTATGAATGACATCAGATTGACAGATTTCTCAGAAGTGACGGAAAGGTTCTGGAATAAATAGTGCGACCCAGTTGTTTTTAGAGTACCAATTAACCGCTCTTTTCTATGGGCTCTCATTGTTCCCAAGAAAATTCGCGCGTCACATGCGTCACATGCAGGTCGGCCAAGCGGGATTGAGAACGGAAGCTGAGTACAGACTGGCCCTTGTCCGGTTTACAACCCAACCAAAGCCATGTTCCAACCAAAGCCATGCTCCAGGGGCAGACGGGGGTGACGGTCCGCACCTTTCAAAAGAGGAGGCCAACACTGCTGATGAGAAAGCCATAGCTACAAAGGCTACTACCTTTCACCAACATACGCACGTGTACTTTACATTATTTGTGATATGGCCTTGTTGTAGTTTCTTGTTAAGAAATCCACTTAAAATTGGAACAATGTGCAATTCATTATATAGAGAGGCGTTACAGAAGACATATTTTACTAATGAGGGTATCTACTTGCAACAGGTAAGTTAATAGAGAATCGTGTAAAACAGCACTGCTCGCCTTGAATTTTAATTACCAGTCATTTACCCACCCAAGCCAATAAAGTGTAACTTCTCCGGCTTCTAGGGAACGCAGGAGGAAACGCAATTAGAGCTGATAATGATTAAATAGTGGATAACACATAATACGTGCTTATTACATGATTATGTGTTACTCCTATCCACATGACGAATTGCGATACCCATTGACACTATTACACGCAAATAAATATGGCCACAAATGCTGTCACCTTACTTGTGCCCTACGTCTACCTCACTGTTAAAAGTGTGCAAAAACCTAAGACAAAAATCTTGAATATCATGGAAGGACGAGGCTTGCAGAAATCCATGTGCTGCAGGACCCTAAAATAAAATCTAGTGAGGTGCAGCAGTGACAGAGTCAAAACAACTGCACCCTAATCACCGCACAGGGTTTGGCCACCGACAACAGCATGAAGCTGATGAGACTTGCATTCAAAGGTGACACCGAGCACATGGTTTAGGATCCATCCAGCGCCACCAGCCTTGATACACGATAGAAGTCCACAGACTTCCAAACCTATAGCTCTGCTACTGGCAACCATCCTCACCTCAGTGGAAAACCGCTGAAATACCTAAGGACGACCCCATGAGAGGCCTCAGAAAGAGATAAAGAAGCGATGTATATCAATATTGGCGTCATTTATTTTCAGGCAATCCATAAAACAAGTAATATTGCGAAAAAACGGATAAGGCAGACATTCAGCAACCCAATTGCAATATTCCAAGAGGGAAGTAATACATGAAATATGGTAATTTTAAAGGGTCAATAAGTGAACATTGAAAACAATCACCGATGGACACCCAGGGACGATGTAAGGGTGTTACACGAAGGGATCAAATTTGTGTTCCCAGAAAATAATATCTATCAAGCATCTGGAGGTAATGAATGACCTGCTGAGCCTTTCGTAAATCTTATTGTATAAGTATGTACAATATCCGAATTGATGGTACAGTACATTGCATCATTGCGAAGAAACAGATTCCGTGGAACTTCATAGAATGAGTACAACCAAAGCAACTAAGTCTATCCGGCATAAGTGTGATGGGTTTTGGTAGTGGCAGGAAACGAGCGAACTCCTTTCCATGTGAAATGAGAACACGGAAAGAAGTGGAATCAATGATGACGCCATGCGGAAAATCACACCTCAAACATGGAGTCTACTAAATCCATACGACAGTGAAATCTTGAACAGCAACCTCTTATCATACCTGTGCAATCATGTGATGCAGAAGACGTCGCTGGTTGTATATCTTCATTTCGAGATGTGGACAGCAACCTCTATGGTAGTATTGCCAGCAATGAATTGGTAAACCATCGTTCTCCAACCGGGAAACATCTAACATGGATAGTAAGGAAGAAAAGCGCCTCTTGGCAATAATCCATCAAACCCTATACCAATGCCGATAACCATACCAGCCATAAGATTTTGTGACATAAAAATATATTCTAGCTCTCCATCACAGTCGTCCCACTATACAACAGCGGACGTCATGTACTTCTGGATGTCTGTGGACAGGATGTCCATATCGTACCTGGCTCGATATTCGTAATGCCAAGCAAAGCTTGGAAAAAGGAAATGCTGCACAAATAAAATATGCAGCCCAGATCGAGGCTACGCAAATAATCACTGCAAGCGACAACTGCTGGAATCGTGAACATTACATTCATACATTATGTGGATGACTATAGGAGGAGTAATATTCACATTCTTCATGCAGGTCGACCAATGGTCACCCCATCCTGACATGACAAGTAGTAGTAGGCAGACCCTCCAGCACCAGGGCCAGATACGGGCAGCCCTGAGAAATTACAATGTGACATCAGGCATTTCAGAGGGCATAATAAAAACGTACATCTTGGAACAGTACCGAAGCTTATGAAGGCGCTACCGTGTCCAGGACGTTCTCCACTCAGAGGAGGCATTGGAATTGGTCCCTTGTGCTGAGTCTGTTTGACTCAACCTTGGAACCAACAACAACCTGACTTGGGAGAATGACTATTAAGTTAAATTTGATCAGGGGGGCTGGCCCAGCATAATGACTGGGCCACCGTGGGTCACTATCAGACACTTATCTACAGGATCCGAGAGCTCAACCCCTACTGCTCAGTTTATGTTGCATCTGTTTTGCCAAGGGGTTTGAATTTCTTTCTTCAGACGAATGATTTTGAGAAGGACACTGCACGAGTGGACCTGATGAACGGTCGTGCATGGGTCCTGAACTGTGGACGCCAGGATCTCTGCCACTCGTTCACTAATGTGCACTATGCCAACCTGTGGCTAGCCTATGAAGGAAGGAGATACTTGCTCTCCAAGGATGGCCTGTGGCCACATCCGCTCTGTTGTCCGACATGGTGAGTAAATTTTCATCACTTTCAGAATTGAAAGTCTATGTTGAGGTGGATATTCCCACGGAGACTACAATGATTATTCTAAACTGGCTGATTTACATGGAAGGCTACTTCACAGATCTACATTGTGTTGATCTTTAGAATGCTTTCCATCCTGTTTTGAAGTAAACACACCACTAGCTGGGGCCAGTTTGGGGGAAATTGTCTAAATTTATTCTGAAAGGTCACTAGGATTGGTGGTGCATTCACTAAGGCTAGAAATTATGTAGTTTTGCACGTATCATATTACTGCACTTGAAATTAATTATACTTTTGTACATTGGAGAATACGTCTTCTCTTAGTGAAATAATCAAGGTTATATGGTGAATTTCCCACATCACTGCATCTCCAGTGCATTCACAACTAATACCATTTTCCCCATAAGGTGGTTCGACGTCAACAGCACCGGAAGAAGCCCCCTGCTGTTTCAACTGGAACCCCTCTGGCTCCAGCCATGATTCAACAGGATTTGTCCCTGTTCATCAACAGGGTGGGGATCGATGGTTGTGTTAAGGACCACGGGAGGGAGGGTTGGTGTCTTGGGGGCGTGGTCATGATGGGGAGGGAGGGAAGGGTCCTCTCCGTCCTGGTTCCTCTGCTCTGGGAAGGTTCCCTTACCGAACCCTTTCTTCGCTGGCTCCTCGACCCACTCCTGTTCAGGCTCGAGTTTCCAAGTCCACTCAGAAACCTGCACACCAGCTTCCAACTCGAGTTGTCCAACGGCTGCGAGGATCCTATCCTGATCCTTGGTCCAGTCGAAGCTCCACCTGTCATCTTGGCCACCATTGCTTCCAATCGGCCCAGGTGACACCCTACCCGGATCTTTCGTCGGCGAAGGAGTCCTGCTCCTTATCACCAGCCTTCTGCTGGAATCCCTGGTCCTGCAGTCCTTTGTGAAGTTGGCCCTGCCCCAAGGTTGTTCCTCCCCAACCAGCCCCCTCATCCAGCAATCCTGATGATGCTTCCCCATCTATCATGCCTATTTGCAACCCATATGATGTATTAATACCTGTACCTCTTTCTCCCTGCAGGTTGTGGGCATTGTTTCGAACCCCCCCCCCTCCCCACGACCACCACGACCACCACCACCACCACCACCTGCAGCTGCAGTCCTTGCAATTCAACCTTCACCCACCCCTCTTTCTCCAGCGAAAAGTTTCAGCCCTCTCTCACTTCCTCCTCAACCTAGGGCTTTTCCCATGGGCACTGTCATTTCCTCAAGTCATGTATGCTTCTCTGACGGAAAATATTCTTGTGGATGCTCCTCTCCTGCTTCCTACATGTTATCGATAGTGGGAATTTGACCCTGCGTGACCATCCACATCCTGACACTTAGGCAACCACTGCGCTAGGCGGAGCATCGCGTTTTGCGTTGAGTCTATTGGTATCGGGAAAGTGCACAAGGAGTCATTCACTTGAATGTTGTTCAAAAAAGCAGTGTTACGACGAAGGGTGCAGATAGGAGAAATAATTCCCGATAATCATAGTAGACGACTTAATTTTGTTCCATGTTGCGGAAAAATTAGTAAGAGTATATTATTAAACATTACGTCACATGTGCGAAATTCATATGTTCGTGGGTAATTATTTCAAAACCTTTCGCATATTTTGAATCCATCCCAATAAATAGCAGGCTATTAACCTGCTGTTTAAGAGAACACTCTTTACACTTTATTAGATGCCTAAATCACATATTGCAACCACAACCGCACTGAAACCAACTACTACCACTACAAATGCAAAATGCGGAGGCCGAGTGATTACTTGGCGAATACAGAGGAAGTCATGAAGAATATTTTTAAGATTAAAATTGCGAATAAGGCCGACAATGAGCCTCACAATCGCATCATTCCAGAATGGGACTACCTTTACAGCAATCATGAAAAGTTCAATTGCATGGATTCATTCACCTGCAGTTCATGCATAATATAAGGAAAAATATGTGAAATTCGTTAATTAGAAGTGTGTACCTGACACGAGAGAGGTACAGACTGCGGTGTACCTGACACGAGAGAGGTACAGACTGCGGTGGAAAAAAGCTAAGATCCTGCCAGCCACTTCGAAATTTAATGAGAACGATACTGAAGGAAAAAAAAAATTACTGGCCAAAAAATAGGAAACAAAATGGCGAAACATATAACAGATTGTGAGACTAGGCATTCACAACAATGACCTGACACCCCCTCTCCTTTTAAACATGCGTGCTCACCCTGGCCAGGCATGCGTCGAATTTATTTAAAATTACCTTGCTAAAAAGGAGAAGCGAGAATGAAATTAGCCAAAATGTTAATAATTCCCAACAACTGAACGCGCCTTTCGATGCCGAACCGCCAAGTGGTTATGTTACATCTACAATGTTATAATATCAGAATGGGAGACAGAAACCATCACTTCGGAGAGCTCCTGAAGCATATAATGTATGCTGCTCCAGGATAAAAAGTCCATAACGAACGTGACGAAATTAGTAGACACTGGAAACAGACACCCCCAATGGAAGCATTATGATTCAATAATCGGCCGCTCATGCAACAAGCAATACGTATCCTATACCGAGAATTATCCGACATCTGCGATGTCATTGACTCAATGAGTCAATAAAAAATAAACCTTCAAAATATGCCGGACTCATTCATGGTCAAATGTGAAAGAATAGCAAATAGATTTTCGAGTGTTCTCAAAGCCCACTAAAAACAAGCGTCACACACTAATTTAAAGTGGCAATATTTAAATATTACTTATGCTGAACATTTATGCCGAAACAAGCAGTCATGTTGTTGCAAACAGTACTCGCAACCTTGGCCATTTAGCCATTACAACGGAGCTAGCAAAATGATTAAAATCATCCCAAAAGGGATAATGCAACCTTCAAAATATATCCCATGCGACTCTGATCATTCTGCACCATATGTTCATAATATTTTGGGCACACCAAGGTGATCGTCGTACTTCGACCTGCGCTTATACACTTCCCTTTCCAGTAATCCTACCCTGCCCGAACACCAGGGAGATTCTCAAAACATGTTCACTGTGTACATTGACCTATTAGGGCATTAAAGGTCCCAGGTAGGCATTACCCAAAATTATAATAAGCAGAGCATTGCCGAGTGACTTATCAGTGAGCATGAAGTGACAATATTTCTTGCAAACATTCACACTTATAGTACAGGTACGAACAATGTACCCTGCAGGGACACTCATCTATTTCAGAGCTACGGCTACCACACCATAAATAAAGGGCCTGCGCAAAGACACTCGCCTACAGTGAATAGATTAGGAAATGGGAGACATGGAATGTACAGTACCTGTACGACAATGGGACAGGCAATATCACCTTACCCAGTAGAGTGTGGGTACCAACCATAATACGTAGACCCTGACTTGCCGGGTCATACAGTAGCCTATATTCAGTACACACAGAAAATATTATGAGGAAAAGATCGAACCCATGTGCACAGAGCACATCTCAACATTGCCGTATGCCTGCGACACCAACAACACCAGCATCTGCATCTCCGGTTGCCGTAGCTCTGACACAGTATGGAGACAAACGCATTGCATTTTAAAAGTGCATAATATCGTTGGAGCTGAAAGTTTGTACAAATTTTCAATACTTTTAGTACATTAGCACAGCCAATGCCACCTCCTCTATATACCAAACAATCAGGAGAAACTTACTCATTCTTTTCTGAACGCAATCTCAACCACTCATTGAGAGAATATATCTCGCTCGGTTTTTACTTGAAATATATCGGGAGCATTTTCTTTTGGCTCAATGGTGGGGATTGATTCGGGACACTTATGCACACAATACAACTCTCCTCTGATTGAACTTGTCCACCACATATCTACTTGGAAACTAACTTATGGGCTGGAAAAACCTGCAGTTTCTATCAGCAGGTAAAGAAATGCTGAGAACCATTTGTTAACATGAACGGCAAACTTCAGGAAGAAGAACAGCAGATGACGGGCAGATGAGGACTGAGGTTCAGTCGTAGCAAAAGCTTCAAATTGCAGAGAAACCTTTGGGATTGAAAGTTTTGAAACAAAATAAGTTATATCAGAATATCTTACGACTGTCAATAGCAGTTCACTTACAATCCAACAAAGAATGAAAAATAGCTACCCTTCTAAGCAAAACCTCTTCAGCAAGGTAATAAGTGCTTAATCACAAATTAGCAACGCCCAACTTATAATGATCTGGAACTACTGACGACACCTTTTAGTCGGTTTTAACAGAAAAGGACTAATAAGGAAACAGCTCCCACATAGCCAGGCAAGCGACAGATGGTGTGGAAGAGTCCTATTGATTACATCTTGTCCAATCCAGAATGCTCTCTTGGACACTAACCATGTGAATATCTTCTTTATGAGCTGACGGAAAATTAGACCAATAGAACTGAGTCAAATCTACGACTTGTTGACGCAATTGTTGATATACGTATGATAGAACAAGTTACAAAGAACACCCTGTGACCACAAATATGAAGACACTGAAGGACGAATTCAGACTGGCGATTGGGACTACCAAATATGTAGTCATAATGACTGGCTATCGCAGGCGGGCGAATGGCAAAAGTAGTCCAACTCGTTTTCGGCATTGCCTCCCATGACATTTGATCACCTCCAGACTCTTATAGAAGTTGATCAGAAATGCAACAAAATTAATGATTAATAAGCTGAGCACATTACCAAGGTATCAAGGTATGACCAGTATCAAGGGCAACAATCCTACTTTTCCCCGAGTCCAGTTGAATGAACACTCACTACACATAGAAACATCTCTCAGAAGACCAACTAACGACGAAGAATGAGGACGAGAAAGTAGGACATGCATAGACGGTGTCGTGAAATTCAGTTTATCATTTAACTTAAATATATGGGATGTTTTATATTTTCAATAGAGTTCAGAGCTCTGAGGGTAATGATGCAACTATGCAGACAGGACTTGTGGTGGGGTTATTTATACAGTACACACAGAAAGGATCATGGCGAGGGATGGGGAGAGACATACTCGACGTAATAGTAGCAATGGTTGCTGTGGCCAACACAGAGAACCTGGCTTTCCAGTGTAAGAACGCCTACAACTTCTCTGGTACACGCCGAGAAGGAAGGCATTAGTACAGATGTGGGACCAATTTAGGCTGACTGAGAAGGGAAAAAAACAGGTCCATTAATATGCCAGACATTCCCCTTATACCGTACCGAGACTTATCTGACATCAGCGATCAAGCAGGCTCAATGAGTAAAGAAAAAATTAACCTGCAAAATATCCCGAACTTTCCTTATTCTTGGTCAAATATTAAAGAATAGCAGATATTTTCGGGTGTTCTCACAAACCCAGTAAAAACAATCGTCAAGAACCAATTTAATTGGTCCTTCTCAAATGGGCTCCCTGCGTTATCTTGGGAAGAGACCAAGGTCCTGCCAAGGATGAGGAGGAAGGTGGTGGCAACCATGTGGAGGGTGGCTCAGAAAGAGAGCATCCAGCTCTTTCAAGACCTGCCCAGCCAGGGGAAGTTGATGGAGTGCGTTGCACGTGATCCCAGTTCCAGCCACTTTATTGCTGATTGGAAGCTCACCCCCTTCGCTGTCTGGCAGTTGCAGCCATCGAGCTCGTCTCGGGATTGTCCCCCTTCCCGGTACCCAAGATTTGACTGACCAGACAGCTGCAAAATGCAGATGTGGCAGGCCGATACTTAGTCTGCCACTGCAGGACCGATCCAGAAACTGTAGTGAACACCAACTAACGACGAATGTGGAAAATCCCACCAATGCGAAACGTCCCAGTAACTAGACGTTCCTCGCGAAAAGCCCAGTAAATGCAGCCCATCTACATGCCGGCGCTGTGGGCTTATTTTATGGTGATAATATTAACTGCTGTTATCATACCATCTCAAGAACTCGGTAAATAAATGTATTCTGCTGTTGCAGAGAAGGAAGAGCAGTGGGGTATCCTACCATCATAGGGAAGACGACAGGGAAGACAGGACCACATATCCCGACACTGGTTCCCTTTTTCCATCTCACCCTGTGCAGTTACGTAACCAAGGCCAACTACCCCCTATACAACCAGGTGTGCGGAACCTCCAGTATCTAGGGTCAACAGCACTTCCCACAACAGTAATCAGCCACTCAATTAACGATTTTACAGAGTCTCAAGAGCGACGAATGATGGTGCCATCCTTTAAGATAGGTAACGCATCTTCGGTGACGAACCTGCAACCAGCGACAGCCATGGGCACCTTGACCCAGGCGAGCCAGGCCAGGCGGGGTGGCCGGCATGCCGTAATAGCCGAGGTAGATTTCCATAATTTTCCTTGTCGAATATTTTGGAATGCATATGGTACTGTAATAAAATCAATGTTATGGTGAAAAATGTGCGAGTACAGGCCTACAGGGCTGTGAGAATATGCAAGTTCATCTGTGTGACAAATTCAAATCCCATATAAGGATCTGGGCGACGTGTCCTCTCCAGGTGTGGCCGACGACCACGTTCGGGAGGAACTCCCTCGTCCACGTATACGCCCTTCCCGCTCCCAATCCTCCTGCCAAAGCCGAGAGCCCTCCAGATGCCAATGTGCGTCCGAGAATACTGAAAAGATCATGAGGACAAGCTTGACTCTAATATCAGGAACGTGCACAGAGCACGTCTCAACATTGCCAGATGCCTACGTCACCAACATCTGTAAATATAGTCAAGGATGTCAATCTGGACATTTGGTTTCACATATTCTCATGCAGAAAAGGGTGACGAGATGAGTGGATACAAAAATGTCGCCGTGATGAAAATAGTAGCGGAAGTGGAGAAAACTTACCCCAGAAAACTACCAGAGGCAGAGGGATATAGTGTACAAAGCGAAATATATACAACTCGGCTCAACAAGCTACGGAAGGAGATGCCTGACGTAGTAAGTAGCACTGTCAGACGTAACTATTTCGCGGATATGCATCCCAAGTGCGAAAATATAACAACGTCGACAATCCAGTCCGCGGGCGTGTTGATCTCGAACAATTTCGACAGGTTGCAAACTCACTAGCATGTACTTTTTGCCACGCCTTTTAAAACGTACGTAACCAAGGACATGGGCGTTAATTATTGCCAAGTGTTGGAAATGAACAACGAGTGGTTCACCATGCTGTAACAGATGACATGGGAACCGTTTCCAAACAGCATTGAGCTATTGAGGACTGGAATATCGACTGCTTGGTACAGATAGAGGCTGAAGAGATAGCTCTTTATAGATTTGAAGGTGACAGAATGCGAGACACTTCCACTTTAAGTGAATACCCAAAACGATTACAATGGAGAGAGACAAGTCAGGTATTTGTGGCGATGTCATGTGTACAAGGTATTGCCCTGATCGACGGCTCGGAACCAAAAACGGAGGCGACGTGAGTACTCCACAGTTATCAGAGAATCACACTGAAGCTCAACAATGTGTCCTGCCTACAATCCCCTCTTTTCATCTGATGGCAATTCACAATGTAGGACTGTTCCAAAGCAAGAACCATGCAGATCGGAAGTGCTGAAAATGTACCAACCAGCCGACTATACCACTGGTGAACCTAACCCTGGACAATGATTCCGGTATGGAGACAAACGCGCTGCTTTTTTACAGTGATATTATATCGTTGGACATGTAGCAGGGAATTGTTGAGAGTTATGAAAATTGTCGGGTTAAAACTTGCTAATCCCACAACTATTTCTGGCTCATCATTGAATTTACCAATCATAAGATGAAGGTACGAGAGTACGTATTATACTGTATAAGTCAGATGAAATAGAACCTTTTTCGACGTTGACAATTTTAGTGAATGAGTGTTTCAAAGCTGTAAATGGAAATCAGGCAAATAAAAAAACAGCAAAAGCACCGGTCATCAAACGTCAAAAACTAAATTCATTTATTTAAGTTTTAAAGTGGCGATACTTAAATATTATTAAGATGCACATTTATGCTGGAACAAGAAGTACATTTGTCGCACAATCATTGCACTCTCAATTAACTTCAGGTCGCAGTTATCCCTCTAGGTATGACATTGCTCTAGACCTCTCCAATGTATACGTCATTGCCTTCTGTCTTGAAAGTAAGGTCTGTTACAATAAAATGGATACCGATGGAACATTTCTGACTTCATATTCGGAATTAGCGCCTCCTGATTCTTCAGAAACACCTAAAATTGTTGATCTGACAAAATCCTTGTAGGCAATTGTTATTAACACATTATTATCACACACATTCACACTGTCTGTGTATTCGTATATGGCATGAATAGTTGCAAGTCCCGCTTATACAGTCTGCAATAGATTTAGATCTTAACCTATACAACAGAACCAGTTGTAACCACCCATTCCCCAGCCAACCACCGTCGATTAAGAAAAAGTGCGACTAGCCGGAAGAAATAGCGCAGTCAAGAGCAGTACTCTGAGTAACCCAACACCATATAACTATACCGGCCATCTTTGCAGCAGCAGCACCTGCGGTCCAGTAAACCGAAAAGTAAACCGGGAAGTACACGCGTAAGTACACAACCTTGTCACCTTCCCAACCTCATCTCTGATCAGAACTGTACGTGTTCGATGACCTTCCCTCGTCGTTCCTTTTCCCCGTCGGCCACAATCTCTCGTCCACCTGGCAGAACCAACTGGAACCAATGACATCCAATCACCATGCAAAAAGACATTGCTGCTCTCAACAGCGGAGTATGATACCCATGGATAAAAAGGATCATGAAGGCTACTCTGTGACGAACCCCAGCCCAGGGTCCGGCCCTAAACTAGCTCTGCAGGTGTGTCAATAAGATTCAGGGAGAAGGTAAAATCAGTGTATTTCTCAATGTACCCAAGACAGGAGAGAGAGCCCCTCAGTTGAAGCCCCCCTGCCTTTTATAGATTACAACTTACACGCCACCAGGCGGCACTCCGACCAGTCGGGGGGATAAATGTCGGACCACATGGGCCCGACAACTCTTTACACATTACCATACTATCAAATCATACCGGTACATCAAATTGCAACCAACCGCATTTAAACCAACTACTACTACTACAACAAATGCAAAAGGCGGAGGGAGAGAAACTATTTGGCTAGTCATATAGACAGTAATGGAAATGTGATATCGTTTTTGTATGACTCCTACCCATAAGACGACACAGTGAGTTTCAGGCTGTCACTAACACATGCTCAACATGAGAAAAAATCCTGGATAAGGCCGATATTCCGCCAAACCATTACGACAATCAAGGAGAGGACTAATAACTTACATGGTATGGGAATGTAATGAATGAAAACGTTCAAGGACATCCCATATTTCAATCGACAATGACTTGGGGACAGAATATGCGGGTCGGGATCTGGTTATAATTTGAAAGCGTAGTTTTAGTAACAAAGTAACGGGGTGAGTTCTCATTGCCCATGAAAGTAGATGTGACTATAGTGCAAGCAGCAGCCAGCCGTAAATGATAGGTCAACTACAAACTTGATATCAGTGAGATGTCTTGATATGAGTTTGCTAAATGTGCAAGTCGAAAGCTTGGAAGACGAAATGGAGACATTCATAATAATGTGTACTCAACGTTATCAGACAATCCTACTGGAGCTAGACAATGTGACCTGACTTCACTCCACGGTTTTTAACTTCTGAAAACAGTGTTCACAGACAAGTCAGGATCCACCAAGCCAGCATGTTTAAGCTAAAAGGTATCCTTTCATCCCTGGGAGAAAACTCTTCGGAGCGAACCAGGCAAATATGAATAAATTGGCTCGCCTTAAGGCAGAGGTTCTGGGGGAACTTACGGTATACTCACGGTTGGGAAAGTACTGAAACTTGCCTGTTTACCATGCTTGATTTTCAAAATGTTTAAAAGCCAGTGACTCCAGCCAATGGCAATGATGTGACAATCTGCCGAGGTCACTTGAGATTGGCCAAGATTGTAAGGGATGTCAACAAAATAATTTATCTGAATCCCGCGTGTATACTTTGTTGGGCGAATAGCCCTATCACCCAAGTGTGGAAGTTCCCGGAGAGGATTCCTCGCGACAAAGAACCCCAAAGGTGATGGACTTCTATTTGATTGCAAGGTAAGACACCAGTGTGTTAAAGAGGGGTAACTTCAAACTGCCGTCTTCTGCGGCATAGCAGCAGCAAAGTTTGAAAGTCCTAGGTTTACAAACTACTGATGATGGACCTACATCCCATCTCTCGCCGTCACTGACATTGTTACAAGCTACCTTCAATCCAGGTTGGACACTGAGAAGATCAGCATCTAGACTCTACAGCTACTTCGGATAATGACAATAAAAGTATCATCAACGATACAGGGTGTGTTCTGTACCTTTTTACAGAGAGGTTCAATTCCGTGCTAATCTATCGGCTGTACGTTCATGTCATAAGTGCCACTATACAGTGGATTTGGAACTTCTGCAATGAAAACCCATGAATAGCCCAGCCGTCGCCACAAGTATCCATATACCATCTCGCTACATTTGCTGCATGTCAAAAAATTCAGGCTGAAGGGAAGCTACGTATATGTAGATAAAGACTTTTCTATATGGAGACACGAGTGGTACGGAGGTGGTCCAGGTAGCCAAGGAGTGGAGGGTCTGGCTGTCTGCACCTTCAAAATTGACAAGTTAGTTTGTGATATGGTGTGGTACAAGTGGGACAGAGAAAACAGGTGGCGGCGGATAAAGTCCGAGGTTAGACAGAAATTATTTTTACTTTTACGAAAGTATTGAAACTTGTGCACTTGCGACTTGTGATGTCCTAAACCCATATATTTCAGAATTGGTTAGCGGTATTTTTTCATACCCACCTGCAGGACCAGAATATGGCGAATCTAATGCCAGTGCTACTCTGGCCATGAACTCCCAACCAACCTATTACTAACGACGTCTTGGTTTGGAGTGAAAAAATAAAGTCTGCCATTCGGTAAAGCACGTAAGCTCATTTTCACAATCGATGGGCCAACTGGACACTGTAATGGCAGACAACGAGACTGAATTGACCCCAGTAAAGACTGACTTCAAGACTATGCCTGGTGAAATCATTGATTGTGCCTACATACGAATTTATTTCCAGGATTGTGATCACACACAAAAATATCCGCGATGTGAACAATATTATTAATACGTAATTAATGAAACGGAATGGTAATTCATTGGCTGATTATTATCTCCTTTTTATCAACAATGTGTCAGCTTTTACTATTTCCGCCTGCTGACAAGTTCGGTTCAAGACCCTCAATAAACATCCTTTGAATTTCTCATTATTAATACAGATTAGATTATGTAATTGGTCAGGCACCATTCACATTGATTCCCTTTAAAATCTGCAAATAATATCAAAACACAACGATGGAAAAAAAAAAACAGTGGACGGAACGTAGAAGAAAATCCACTCCTGAAGTACCTCCAACAGGGCAAAAGATTGTTAGGTAACTTGTTGGACATCTACTTGGTCCATTCAAGATTTTTTGGTACAACTGCTAAAGTGAAATTCAGTACTACATGAACGTAGACCAAATGAAGTTGGTGAAATCAGAAACGTATCGTAGTTATGCAAAAATTAAAAATAATTTTAATCAAGAACTCTATTTCTCCTTAAATATGCCTCTTAATTTAACAAGGCTGCTGGTCAATTTGAGGAACCAATCCCATAGATTATATACCAAATCCGGATCCTTGTCTTTCAATTCTGAAATTGTGTGCCCCAATTGTATTCAAATGAGCTTCAAACTTTAGAACATATTTTTTTATTGCTGTCCCTTATATGATACCCCAAG